>CAOJBJ010354067.1:0-13020 GCA_948291685.1 Euphorbia celastroides | reverse complement strand
CTCGGGTAGCAGCAAGCCTGACATCAATGCTCGCTTCAGATGCATTCATGCCTTGAACTACAGCAGTGAGGATTCTATTCACATGGTCCTGCTCCACAACATCAGGAGAGACTTCTTCGCACAGATATCCAAGGGTCTCCAGGGTCGCCTGCTTCACATGAGTGGGTAACTGGTGAATGTTAGACAAAAGCGATACTAACAATTCAGGCCATTGCTTTTGTGGTAGCTCAATGCCAGCAATCTTTGCAATTACTTGAGACGCAGTCGACCAAGCTTCGTGTGCCGGAGAAGATAGAGTCGTTAGTAAAAATGCCTTTATCTGGGTCTTGACAGCAGCATCCAGTGACACCCACCTCTGAACCAGCTCAAATTTTCTATGTTGTTCTTTGGCATCCAAAGCATTTTTCAATATCAAACCTGCTAATTTACGGCTATCAACAGGCTTGTCGTCATTAGCTAATTCCCCAGACAGTGATAATAGAAAACCAGGTAGATTTTGCTCCTGAAACTGTTTCAAGCTTTCCTCTGCATGCTTCCGCACATTTCCATCTATTGATTGTGCATTCAAAAGCACTTGCGTAACCTCCATTGCCATTGTATAACTGAAAGTAAAAGATGTGAAATTTTCAGTATCACAGATATCCAATCGAATACCTTTTCGGTTTTTCCACAAATCACATATACACCTAAACCTAACAGAAGAAAAAAGTATCAAGCCCTTCTTACTTCAAATAGATTTCTTACATTCTCAATTTGAATAGTTCAAATCAACTAAAATTTTCTATCCACTAACTAGCCAGCCAATACTTATTCATTTAAACAACAGATTGTAAACCAAACGTCCAAAAAAATTCAATTAGACATATCAGAATTGGGAATAATATTATGAATGAAATATTTCCGCTGAACAGTAGTAATCACAGCACTAGGATCAAAGGGCAGTAGAGAGAACAAAATCAAATCCAACAACTATGTAAATATGCGATAAAACTATACTATGGTACAGCAATCAAACAGAAATAGATATTTTGATACACTACTACTGATACACAACATAAAAATGGGTTCTTAAGTAATGAAATCAGCAACAGAGGAATTTCAACGAATCAATCGCAGGTATCAGATAAATAATCCGAATTCAAAATTGAAAATACGAGATGATATAGAATCTTAAACGAGATCTGCAGATCCAGGCATCGAATCAAGACGAATCAACAGATATTGATAAAATCAGCAACATGTACCTGAGATTGCCACTGGAATCGGCAAAGAAATTGGAGATAGAATAGAAAGAGTGAAAAGGCGGCACCGAAACCCTAGCTAACTGTAGCAGGGAAGGGGAAGAAGAAGAATCGCAACGCGGACGTGAAGCTAAAGTTGAATTAGCAAAATTTCAATTTTTGCATACATAATAGGGGAGTTATCAAATACTACACGCTACATCACCGATATTTATAAGTTCATATTGACGGTCAGATGTTCCCCGTAAGAACCGTAGGATTATTATTAATAAATATTGGGCCGAGTTTAAAGTAAACAAAGGAAAATGGGCCACCTTTAAAAAAAAGTTGAAAGCCAATGCCAAGTTTAACTAGAGCAAATCCAATGGTACTGTTGTATAGCAGGGGATTTGACAAAATGGGTATCAGATGGGCATTTATAAAATCTAATTAGGGGTGCCCGTTAAACGGATATTCGCGGGTATCTGATCTGATAAAATTTTATAGGATAATCTTATTAGAGTTTGGGACGGGTTCGGGTCTTTATATCAATACGCCTGACGGTTTTGAGATGAGTTCGGGGTTGACCACAGGGTACCTGATACCCAAAGCTGTATATATACGCATATTAGAAAAATTAACATAACTCATTTTGTGTGATTGTAATGTAATTTTGTATTAATTTTATTATGGATATGCTATGGATATGATGTGATATTATGTGTCAGTTGATGATATATTATGTATTAATGTTTATTATTGATTATATTTATAGGTTTAATTAATTAATTTGCTTAAACGGGTACTCGCGGATATTCCTATTAGAATTTGGGATGGGTTTGGAATTTACATAAAATATTTTAAATGAATTTAGGACAGATTCAGATATTATTATTATAAAGGGGTATGAGACGGATAGAGGTAATTCTCATTTCCATCCCTAAATCTAACCACCTCAATATGGTATCTCTTAAAAATGAATTACATAAAAAGTGGGTATTTCATTTTGGAAAACAATAAAAAATTAATGTGATGTTTACTTACTATTCTGTTTTATAAGTTATTTTGCAATTTGTTATTATTTCTTTAGACTCTAATCTGTAGGATATACGGTGCTTTTTTCTCACCAATTTATCCCCTTTTCCCACTAATTTAAAATATTAATATTAATATTATATTATTATTATATTAGTATTTTCATATTTTACCTAACAACTAATATAAATAGTTAATAAGTAAATGAAAAATAAAAGATAAACAAATATTTTATTGGTTTCCTTGAGATAGGTACCAATTACCAAAATATAAGTACTACATCGCTGGATTTCAATAGTTTAGCATATTTCACTTCAAAATGTCAAATTCCCCGTAATGGTTAGATTTGCTTGAGGGAGGCAAAATGCTTGCAAATTATCACGTGCTTGAGGGAGGCAAAATGCTTGCAAAATCTTGGGATAGGTACCAATTATCACGTTTTTCTCAAAAGCTTGTGTTTTTCAACTTATTACTTATAAATTGTTTTTAGTTTATAAAGAGCTTAAAACATAAGCTGTCTAGTGTTCTTAGGGTATGCTTATAAGGGGCAGTTTAAGGCTTTGTTTGGATTGAGAGGAGTCAAGGGATAGTAAGAGAAAGGAATTAGAATATTGTGTTTAAGATGGAAGTAGGCGTGATTTTGACGGGAAATGACAGAAAACAAGTTCAGCTCACTTACTCTCATTTCCTTCAAATAGCGTCCCATCAATATGGCGGAATCACGACGGAAAATGCTGCCTCTTTAATTATACCCCTTTCTTTTCATTTATTAATCACATGCTCTCCTTATTAAATTGATAAAAATAGAAAATATGTAAGGGTAAATGTGTAATTTCATATTTAATTTACTTATAAAACCTTTTCCTTTTTTCCCAAACATAATTTTACTTAATCTTTTATAATCTTTTATAATTCCATCATTTACTTTCTTTTCATTTACGATTCTTTCATTTTTGTTACTTTACGATTCTTTTATCCCTTGCTCTCAAATAAAGCATAAAAGTTGTGAAATTACTTAAAGACACAACTGCTAATGCTAGTGTACATTGAAGACTCAAAGCCAGACAATCCAAATTGACCAAATCATTGAACTTATTTTCTGAATAGATCACAAGCTAAACCCATTTATTGAAAGAAGAGATGGAATCAAAGAAAGAGCTAGAAATAAATAGATGTTGGCAAATTTTGAGAGAGAAAGGAATTGAAGCATTAGCATAAATTTGGTTGAAGAATAAAATGGAATAGGATTAGCATAAATTGGTTTCTTGTTATTGATCAGATTCCTCTTCATTTTATGTTGAATGTGAATTTGCAGTCGCAGAAGCAACACCTTTTAGGTTTTTGGCTAATGTGAAAAAGAACCATCTGCTTCATCTTCTCGTTTCTCAAGCTGTAATGAAACTTCCAAGCATGAAAGCGATTGCTCCATCCAACTGTCATGAAACCGTTGTTCTCAAATTCGCAATCACCTCTAGGCTGATTCTTATAGCCCTAATCATTCTCTGGCGCTCTTTACTCGATCCTTATGACCCATCCTCTCCCCTAAACCCTAATTGCTTATCCTCAAATTCCTCCTCTTATCGAAGCCAGAAGGTTCTCTTCCCTCGCCTTGCCTCTGCTTTTGAGAACAGTATAGTGTGGGATAGTGTTTACTTCCTTCGAATTGCTGAATGCGGTTATGAGTATGAACAGTCCTATGCCTTCTTGCCTCTGCTTCCCCTTTGTATTTCATTTTTTTCTCGAACAGGTTCCTATTTTTCTCCTCGTGTTTATATGAGTTGTATCTTAACTTTGTCGTAGTGATTTTAACTTTTGAATCCCTTGTTGTAGCTTTGGCACCTCTGGTTCCTCTTATTGGGCGTAGGGCTGTACTTGCATTTGCAGGATATATAGTTAATAATGTTGCGTTTGTGCTTGCTGCACTTTACTTTTACAGGTATGCTGTTAGCTGTTCCTGTATTGACTGATAATGAGCCTGCTATATTCTTGTTAATTTGTGAATTTTCTTCTTGATAAAGAGATATATTGTATGAGCTGTTATCTAGTCTACAACTTTTAGAAGTAGAATATGTTACACATTTAGCATTGCAAAGACAGTTCCTTCATTCTTTGGTTAAGCATAATGATTTCAGATTTTAATTACTCTCTATTGAGCTACATTTGTTTAGATTTCTGAATATGATTTGTTTACAAAAACGATTAATCCTTATCCCAACATTGGCGGGGTTGGCTACTAATAATAATTTGTTTGGTAATTTTTTTCAGTAGTCTCTAATTTATCAGGTATTCACAATCATGACTTTTTTGTCATTGAAAAACATTGTTATTTGTTGTACAACAGGCTTTCAGTTATTGTTTTGAAGAACCCTCACATGGCATTGCAGGCTTCAATACTCTTTTGCTTCAATCCAGCTTCAATATTTTATTCATCAATGTAATTCTTTTTTGTTCACTTCGAAAGTTAGGTTAAACAAAACTTTGAATGTATCATCAAATTCTCTTTTTCTGTCAACTCAGATACTCAGAAAGTTTGTATTCACTGTTCTTTCTCGGAGGGTTGTACCATTTATTAACTGGATCAGATAATATTGCGGTCCTTTGGTTTGTACTCTCTGGCTGTGCAAGGTCTAATGGAGTGCTCAATGCGGGCTATTTTGGTTTTCTGGTGATGCATAAAGTCTATAATGATGTTTTCTTGAGAAGACGTGTTTATGTGAGTTTCCGTTGACGTTGATATTTATCCTGCTCTCTTTTAGTAATGTTTTAATTGATTGTGACCTTCTGGGATATAGTGCCTATATACAACTACGTTGTTAATTACTTGTTTAGTGGATCATTTGTACTGGCATTTTGCAACATATAGTTTGTTTCGAAAATTGTTGAATACTAATGTTATTGTTGCATGAATTTATCCAACTCTTTCATGCTTGAATAAGGTGTTACCCTTACAAATTCTTATTTCAATGCTAGTTGGCAGTGCAGACTATACTCATTGGAGCAATACGTTGTATTTGCACTTTCCTTCCATTCATTGCTTTTCAAGCATATGCCTACCACAGTATGTGTACAGGACGTTCATTGGATGAACTAAGACCTTGGTGCAAATACAAAGTTCCTATGCTATACAACTACATTCAGAGCCACTATTGGTACGGTGTATCTTGAAGTTTGGATCCTCTCTGTTTTTTACTGGACTTGGAATTTTCTGGTTTGCTAAAGCAATCTCTGTAGTTTGCTAAAACAAGTTAACTCAATATCAGGCCACCATTGACAATTGGTTTCCGACTCCTACAAATTGTGTTGTTTGTTTGATTTGTTGCTGTTAGGATTTGGCTTGTTTAGCTCGTTTACCTTCATTGCTTCACGTTTTTGGTATATTTCAAGTTTTCCACATACGATCGTTTCATGTTGTTTAATAGTATATTTGAATATCCATTTGGTTACTTACGTTTATGTGCTCTTTGTCTGTAGGGGGGTTGGTTTTTTGAGTTATTTTCAGTTCAAACAGTTGCCAAACTTTCTGCTTGCATCACCAGTGCTGTCTTTGGCAGTTTACACTATCATTTATCACATAAGGTTACAGCTGCGTGTTTTTTTTTCACTTGGTTTTGGAGCTGATGATGGGCAAAAGAGTTCTGTAGCTTCAAACCTTTTTTCAGATGCCATTCTAGGACAAAATGTTTCATCGTCAAAGGACAAAACCATCAGTAAAACACGAGGTATGCACTTAAACTTGTCTATAAATAACAATCCAGTGAGTTAGTCCATTGATAAGGGATGTTTTCCCACTTTATCTTGTGTTGTCTTTTGAGCCAAGTCAAAACTTTTGCTGGATTTGATTCATATGTATCTCAGGTTACAGGTTAAGATCGTTTCCAAAAAAAGAGTTCATAGCTTATAATTGATTACTGTGGTCATTGCAGAAAATCATGGTCTTAGAGAAAGGAAATTGACAGGGAAAGTGGATGTTTATCCTAAACGCCCCGAAGAGCATGATTATTTCGAGAAGCCAGGATCATTTCATGCCTTCATCATTCCTTGCACTTTGCATTTAGGCTTCATGGCCACAACAGCATTCTTCGTTATGCATGTGCAGGTTAGGCTTATCTCTCTTTAAAATGATTCAAATATTCTTCATCGTGCTCTGCGATATGAAATTAAATTTTCTGAAATAATGAACACTGGCAAGTATATGAATTTCTTATTGTCTTGTTGTAAAAATCATTAGTTGTGCGAACTGCACTATTTATTGACTGAAAGAGCTCGTTATGTGTGAAGTTTAAGTGCTGAGTATGTACAAGTTAATTTTGGTTGAGTTGAAGTGTTCAGTTTTAATGAGGTTTAAGAGAGGGACTTAACAAATGCTTTATCTGGTTAAGAACTGAACATGCAGTGCTATCAAGAATGGCATGGAAGTTTCATTGTTTTCTGACTACAGGGATTCTATCTTTATACAAATCTTTGAACAACACTAGCTTGCAAAATCTCAGCTGTTTCCTGCTTCAGAAACTCTGGAAGTGTTCCTCTTATTTTATCATTTTTCCTTTAATATGTAAAAGCAAATTAGAGTCTGGCCATAAAAAAGTATATTCCGTCTGGCTATACGACTATAATTCTGTGCAGTCCATCACAAATGACATTTTTCTTAACTTCAGACATTTTTGAACTTGTGCATTATAAGTATGTTTTCCAAGTTTAGCGACCTTTCTTGTTTCAGCTAAATGCCAACAGTTAGAGCTTTTGTCCTTTTCAGTTTCACTTCGTCATCTTGAGATCTATTGGAACTGCTCATGTGATATCTCTCACCTATGGTGTTTAATAATTTACAGGTTGCAACGCGATTCTTGTCTTCTAGTCCTCCTCTTTATTGGTTTGCAGCTTATACAACAATGTCTTATGGTGTTACCAACAGATGGGGTTACTTCATTTGGACATATTCTATTGCTTACATCCTTCTTGGCAGTTTGCTGTTTTCTAACTTCTACCCTTTCACTTGAAAAGCTCTGGCTGCACTTCAGTTTTGACCGTGATCACGTTTTTGTGTATATACTCATGACTCTCTGCTGCTTGTTATTTTTTAGTAATAGTTATCTCGAGTTCTTTTTAACCATCAAGAAACACTCCAAGACTTTTACAATATGCGATACCTATTTCCGTTTCCATTTTGAATTTGTTAGAAAAGCCACTACAAGTTGTGAACTAGTAGGTTGTCAGCTGCTAGTTTTTAAATCTGCATCCAGGGAAAGCGCTATCTTTTTGCCTAGAATATATTATCTTGTTGATAATAGTATTTAAAAACCGTTCCCTGAAACTCCATTTTCAAGAAACAAACAGCAATCGAATTTCAAATATTGAGCTGAATTTTTTTTAAACCTGTCAACACCAGAATTCCTTACAAGAACTGAGAATTCTTTGAAGGAATCCTGGTGTTTCAAGGCATGGATGTTGTTAAAGATTAGATCAAAAGCTTAAGAGTTATGCCAAAAGCTTTCTTACTAGTAGTATAAGGTTCTCTGCCAAGTTGTCGGAGTTCTTGTCCGTACTTAAAAACTAGTCTAACTCAATCTTTGTTTTCCATGTGAGACATTTGTTTGAAATCCAACAATTCTCTCCCATGAACAAAGTACCATTGAGCCTTCCTTTAATTTATCAGCCATTCGTTTTTACACACCTTCGCTAATGAACATTTGATTTACTCTAATCCAATGGAGACATGCCTTAAATAGATTACTAGTGGAGTACTAGTGTATTGGTGATCAAATTGGATGAACCGCTTTTTGTTAGGCAAACCGGGTGTTCAACCACATAGTCAACACCGAAGCATGACTTTGATATCATTTGTTGCAGCACAATGGAATCACATGGACACCCTATATCCTAACATATAGTAAAATATATGTCCATTTTGGGTCAAACACTCACAAATTCGCTCTATACTTATGAACTCCATCTTTGTTTATAATGTGGGACATTTTGTTCGAACCCTTACACATATATTAAGTTTGCAAAACAAAGATTTGAGATGCTCAGCAGTAGTGTATGAGCCAAATGTGAAGTATTTGTATGTTTTCCTTAAACAAATCCATAATGGTATCAAAGCTTAAGTGGTCTTAAGGGTTTGTGAGGATGAACTACTGTAAGAAAGTTGATGTGAGGGACATAAGCAAGTTGAATGGTGAGAAAACATAATTCGAATGAGAGAAAATGACTAGAACTAGTGAAGATTTGATGAAAAGGACATTAGTGCAATCCATTCAATAAATAAACATGAGGGGAAGTACTTCATGATTTTATTTGAGAGATTTTGAATTAAGATGGAGTGTTGGAAACTGATTTTAAAATCAGAATAAATATCTGTTATTTTACTTTAAATTTAAATTATATATCTTAATATCTTATTAATAAAGTATGTAATGTAATTACTTTTGTAGTGTTCCTCGTTTTCTAAAGCAATCTTGATCACACGTACACATTACTTAGGAATCACATGGATGATTCTAAAACCTTTCAAACAAGTCGTGATCACGAAAGTGAGAAATAAGAAATTGCTCCGATGAGAAGTATATTTTCAAAGTAGTGCTTGTAATTTCTTTTAAACAATTTAGCTAACCAAATGTGGTGACCACGATCAAATTCAATTTGATGATGAAATCCTGAGTATGTCGCACAGGTGAGCTTTCCATATTCTCATTATTTAACAAACTCTTAGCTAATAAGCAGTTTTCACAAGCAACGTTATGAAACAACATTGTTTATTCTTAAAATTAGTTATCTTTTGTTTTGTATAAACATCAATTTTGCCAGGTCAAGCATGTTTACACATCGTAAAAGTATTCAGTCATTAAAATGCCAACTCCAACTCCGCAGTCAAGCAAGAGTCAAATGTTTTTGGCGCGGGCAAAGCTTGGTAGCCAAAGACGACACAACATTAGTAAACTTCAACACTTTGGTCGTCCAATAAATGACACTCGACTTCTGGAGGCAATCGGGGGTTTTCTCCAAAGCATCAATACACTCTCCAGTATGATCAAGCGCATCGCTTATGTGCAACTGCAAGAGGGCAATGTCAGCTCCCGTTTTCAACCTCCGCATATGCTTCAAAGCCTTATGGAGTTCTTCAACAGAGCAGTGCAGGGCTCTGGAGCATCGCTTCAGAGCCTTGCGCACACTAGGTTTACTCGAGCCACGACGAGAGAGGCTCGAGATGTACGCCTTCAAAGGCTTTGTTTTGGAATATTGGCAAACCGAGATGGCCACCCCAACGAGCCTCACCGGGCTTTGCTGTATGGCAAGCACATAGGGGAAAAGAGACGAGTAGCATATTTGGGGATACAATGTGTCCTTGCAGTTCTTTCTGATGAATAAAAAGATACTTTCAAGTGGAATAGGTTGATCGGGCGGTGGGAATGGAATAGGCTGATCGGGCGGTGGGAATGGAATAGGGCGGGGCGGGAATGGCTCATCGGGTGGTGGAAACGGAATAGGGCGGGGTGGAAAGGGATAGGCGGTGGCCGGAGTAGGCCGGAGATGGAAGAGTGAAGTGGTGAGGAGGGATAGGAGAATAAGGTGGCGTTGTATTTGCATTTTATTTGGAAATTTGATTTGTGTGATAATATTGGAGTTTTGAAGCTTTGTATGCTTAAATAGGCTACATAAATTAAACTTTGTGCAATGATTTTAACTTTTGAATATGTGTTCTTACAGTGAATAATATCAAAATGTGATTTTTGGTTTACAACAACGGTAGTAGTGTAGAGAATGCAATGGTATGCTTGTCATGATTATTAGATGAGTTCAATTTTGAACAGCAAAATGTTTCAACGATTTTGCCTTAAAAGCAGGGAATGCATTACAAGTGTGATGTAGTTTAATAATAATAATAATAATAATAATAATAATAATAATAATAATGAGTAGTCCATGAACACCCAACCGCACGTATCCACCCTTGTTTGCCCCCAAAATGTTGGCGCTGACTTTTGATTATAGAAAGAAAAAAATATGTTTTTAAAAAAGTTAAGTCAATTAGAATTTGAAGCACAATGTTTAAAAAGAAAAGTGATGCATTTTACAAGTTAAAAGGAACAAAATTATGAGAGTTGCTCATGCTGTTTTACTTATCATTTATAAGGTGTTTTAAACTTATAATTAACTTTTAAAATAATTAGTTGAGTGTTTCTCATTACTTATGATGAAAATTACTTAAAACTAACTTGCATTTGTTAAATGACAAAAAAAGACATGCTTTTTTTGTTATGTCTTATTTATATAGGGATATTACAGTAATTTATTTGGTCAAACTTGAATAGTAAAAAGTAAAAAAAGCTTAAAGAATAAATAGCTCTTTCCTATTTATTTCCTTTTACTTGTAATCTACTTATAAGTAAAAAAAAAAAAGTGATGAGAAACACTAATATTCACCTATTTATAAGTTAAAGCTGGATTATAAGTAATTTTGACCTACTTATAAACAATGAGAAACCCCATCCATATAATTATCCAAGTTGAATGGAATAACGAGAATGTCCGATAAAGTTTAGAGGGATAATAGGCAAAATAGATAAAGTTCACAAAGTAATCATTAATCAATCCTTTAACTGATCATAACACATGAAGTATGAACATCTTTCTAATTTCATGCAGTCCAATAACATTGACCGTTTATGTTGACCTTTTACTGTAAGTTACTTTCTACCACAATGAATTTCAATCAGTAATGGTTGCAATTAACTGTTATATTTTTTTACATAATACATATTCAGCTCTATGTGTTTGGTAACTTTTTTTATGTCACCCTAATTTTTGTAACGTTAAAAGCAACATTTTGAATTTGGCAAAAACGCTCAATTCAACTCTTAATGTCATGTATCATATTGTGATTGGTTTGAGTTTTCAAAAATACCAAATTTTTTATTTTTGTATCTCCATTCATGTTGTGACACGTGTCATTGAGGGGCTAAAATTAACGATTTTGCCAACTTCGGGGGGTTAAAACTAACATTTTAAAAGTCAGGATGTCATCTCAAAAAAGTTACTAAGTTCAAGGAACTAAATATACATTATGCCTATTTTTTTTCTTGAGGTGAGAAGATTATAGTTTAATAGAGTTATTCGCTTCGTGAATTTTTAGTTATTATTAAGTTTATTGCAAAATTTGAAAGGAGATCATAGAATTGTGGAGTCGTCATATTTATTTGAGTATGCATAACAATTTTTTCCAATAGTCAAATAAATATTCAAGTTGCCGATTTCTCATTCTATTATTCAAACTATTGTTGGATATTTAGAGCAAGTCCAACGATTCTTCTGTAAATAGAGAATTAAGTAAGAGTCAATCCAATGGTACTCTATATCCCTATTAAAAAATTAGAGATTCTTTATATCTCTTCTAAATATAGAGTAACCAATTCATTTCTCCATTTTGGAGTATGATTGGAGTAAGCTGCTCTATAAATTTGTAATTTTGGACTGTAGCATGGTGTTTGGTAACTAATATATTTTTTGAATTGTATATCAGAAAATGCTTAGAATAAACAAAAATTAGCATGCATGGTATAAAAAAGGAAAAATATGGAGACGCGAGAGTTGATCCTCATTTCTTTGAACAAAGCGGTGTTTATGCTCTACATTTGAGCTACATCCCCCATTTGACTCTAACATGGTGTTTTGTAACTAATATATTTTTTAAATTGTGTATCAAAAAATGCTTAGAATAAATAAAAATTGACATGCATGATATAAAAAGGAAAAATATGGAAATGCGAGGCATCGATCCTCATTCCTTAAACGAGTACTATTTATGCTCTACATTTGAACTACATCCCTAATTTGAGTCTAATATAGTGTTTTTTAACTAATATATTTTTTTGAATTGTGTATCAGAAAATGTTTAGAATAAATAAAAATTGACATACATGATATAAGAAAGAAAAATATGGAGATGTGAGGTATCGATTATCGTTCCTTAAACGGGCACTGTTTATGCTCTACCATTTGAGCTACATCACCAATTTGACTCTAATATAGTGCTTTGTATCAGAAAATGCTTAGAATAAATAAAAATTGACATGCATAATATAAAAAAGAAAAATACAATGGTGCGAGGTATCGATCCTCGTTCCTTAAACAGGCATTATGCTCTACCATTTGAGCTACATCCCCAATTTGACTCTAATATGGTGTTTTGTAATTGTGTATCAGAAAATGCTTATAATAAATAAAAATTCACATGCATGATATACAAGGAAAAATATGGAGATGCGAGGTATCGATTCTCGTTCCTTAAATAGGCACTGTTTATACTCTACCATTTGAGCTACATCCCCAATTTGACTCTAATATGGTGTTTTGTAATTGTGTATCAGAAAATGCTTATAATAAATAAAAATTCACATGCATGATATACAAGGAAAAAATACAGAGATGCGAGGTATCGATCCTCGTTCCTTAAATAGGCACTGTTTATGCTCTACCATTTGAGCTACATCCCCAATTTGACTCTAATACGGTGTTTTGTAACTAATATATTTTTTGAATTGTGTATCAGGAAATGCTTAGAATAAATAAAAATTGACATGCATGATATAAAAAAGAAAAATATGGAGATGCGAGGAATCAATCCTCGTTCCTTAAATGGGCACTGTTTATGCTCTACCATTTGAGCTACATCCAAATTTGAGTCAAATATGGTGTTTTGTAACTAATATCCATTTAACTAACACACTCAGACTGAGCTATATTATGACTGATTTAGAAAAGAACCCGA
>CAOJBJ010353734.1:0-14842 GCA_948291685.1 Euphorbia celastroides | reverse complement strand
ATCCAAAAACCTAACATAAATAGAAAAAATATAATTTTTATAATGTAGATATACTCAATTGTACTCCATTTTAAGGAAGAAAATAAAATAATTAAATAAATCTTGGAATTATACCGTAAGAATTTATTTTATTTTATTCTTCTTCTCCGTCATAGTCTCAACTAAAGAGATAAATAAAACAATAGAGTTGTAATATTGTTTATTATAGCTAATATATAAGTCTAATATTATATATAAGTAGAAGAATAAAATATTTTACATTATCAAAGTGTCCCATTGCCCTGCATTTCCAAGTTAAGAAAGACAAACAATTAGACCTAATTATAAAATTATTTTAAAAAGTTATTTTTATTCGCCATATCCTTATCCCTTAGAGTCTCAATTAAACAAAAAAGAAAAAATAGCTTTTAAAAAACTCATAATAAAAATATATGTGAAATTAAGTAAAAATATAGACAATACATGAAAATGAGGATAAATTTGTTAAAAAGAATATTAGTTGGATGGAAAAGGGACAAAAACATCTCATAAGGAGGTTTTAGTTAGATGGAATCAAAACATAGGGAAGTCTAAATTGTTTTCAAAAAACAAAGGAAGGTATTGGTGTATTAGACGAAACCTAAAGGATGTTATAATTATTTACTCTAAAAAATAGTAAGAACAAGTAACATACATTAAAAAGATGTATTCATTGTATTACTAATCATGAAATTTAGTATTGTTTTCATATTATACACATTCAAATGTTATGAAATTATTTTTCTTTAGAAACACTACAAAAAAATGGGATTTTGGAGACAACTAAATTTGTCCCCAAAAGTATGAAAAATGGTCCTCAATACTTTTACAAACGACTTTTTCATTCTTGATAATCGTTCTATATTCCCCGTTCCCGATTCTGTTGGGCACGAAAAACATGAATTGTTCCCATCTTTGGGGATGAATGTCGTCTCCAAGAATGGAGACAAATGTCACACCCAAGAATAGAGACAAATGTTGTCATTTCATAAAGGGAACGACTTTTGTCCTTAAGATGGAGGACAATTGTTTGTCCCCATGAGGGAACAATAATTATCCCTATTAAAAAAGACAACCCTAATCATGCTAATCAAAGACGAATATGGTAGTGTAAAAAGGATTTCGTAGTCCCCAAAAGTACAAGGACAATATTTATGTCTACGACAATTTCATAATTAAAGTAAATAGTAAATTATTTGGATTGAAGGGAGCTTATACAAGTAGGCTAACTCCATATCAGTAATACGTATTATCGGCAGACAATCTTGCATTATTTATATGATAAAAATTCATAGAAAATGTTATTTATCTTTATGAGAATTGTGCCTAGAATAAAATACTAGACAAACTAGCAAATCAAAATGTTAAGTACAAGCATAAAAGATTGCAAGGAGGCAATACAAACCTATGTTTTAAGCTCTCATGAAAGGGAAGCATACCACGAACAATGTCAGCGCCTGAGCTGTCCATAAATGATCTCTTGCTTGTGTGGAGGTTTCTTACCTCTATCTCTCATTTGAAATGTCAAAATTATCCACCTGAATCACCAATTTTATAAATACCTATATTTACTTATAGTGCATGCTAGGGAGTTTAAGATAAGCATCTATCCCCACATTTTCGTGTCCATTACAAATCACATAATTTTCTGTAAAGTCACTTCACAACTAACAGGTCATCCACTTGAGGCCAATAAACTATACTTGAAGCCTTCAAAATCAGTTAGCACTTGTCAATGCAAATAAGTAAAGCAACCCCTCTTTACTTCAAAAGACTATATAAATTACAATTAGAAATGACCAACGAAATTAAAATAAACAAATTAAAAAATAGATAAGTGAAAAAATGAAACTAGTTTCACTTGAGGAACAACAACAATTTAGGGCAAAGAGTTCACAAGATTGTTGCTATACTTAATTCATATAGTTTGCACATTCAACAAAAAATAAGATATATCGGATAAATTAAATTGGGAATAGATATATCTAGTTCTTGCGAAATCTGTGCATTTGCGATGAACCTATGATTGGACATATCATGGAGAGAGGAAGCATGCATCATGGAAACACTAATACGACACCCTAATTAGCTAGAGTAACACTACAAGAGAGGTAAAAAGAACATTTATAAAGCAAAACAAGAAAAACCAGGATGCGTGTTGTAATATTTCACAAAGTTAAACACTGTAGGACTCGTCCAAGCCATTCTTTCACCAAAGGATTTAGACGGGAGAGGAGAATCCAAAAAGTAATAAATTTGAATGTATTATATTCCTCATATATATACGAATGTAAGAGTCAAAGGAATCAGCTAACTGAAAATAACCACTGATTGTAGTGGCCAAAAGCATATTTCACACAGTTCTGACACTTACGTACAAGTGCTGAAGAACTTCCATAGATGTTTACTTAGTAAATTTGCATTTCACTTGGTGAAATTCAAGAATACCACGTGATCAGCTGCATTTCTTTATTTTAGTCAACAAATAATTACGTGGCAAAAAAACTAAAAACATGCAAAAAGTAATGAGGCCAAGGTTGTCAAAGACGAGTGCCTGGTGATGCGATAAAATCATAAAACGCTTCAGTCCGGCTGTAGCGTCCGGGGTTCACTCAGGCGTTGACTTTGGTGACAGAGCGTAGCAGAATTAGGCGAGGTGGGAATAGGACTCGAAAGTCCTTCCCGAAGTGGGAAATGATGCAACAGACGTGGCCCACCACGTGTGTCACGTGACACACGTGGCCAGTCACGTCTGTCACGTGACATGTGTGACTAATTTTGCCTGATTTTCCCCAATTTGCTTGTTTTGCTTCCGGATCGGTCCGGAACTATCCTAAATTCTAACCTAAAATAGGTATATTTCAGAGGAAAAAGGTGGGGTTTTGATGGTGAAAAAGTTACATTTTGATCCTTGTTCGGTTCGGAAAAATTTCGGCACTCTTCGGATTTACGCGATTAAACCTTCGAATTGTCTTCCAACCTTCACTAAAATATTTCCAGAGATGTCAATACACAGTATTGATTTATCATCGACTTTGGATGAAAATCCGATGCTCACAGCCGTTCCACTAGGTTTGGGTACCTCTTCTCTTGATACGTGGAAAGTTAGCTGAGTTACGTTGCGGATGTATTTCAATTTGTAGTTAATTAATTAGAATTCATGCTCTGCACTTTCGGATAGTTATTGATAAGTGTTAGTGGTATCTCCTGTTGGGAGGTAATTGAATGAAACTCAGTGTCCTACCCTCTGTCTAATTCTCTGTTTCTTATATCTCTTTTTTCAATTAATTTCAGGTCACTAATCACATTTTACTTCTAAGTAGTTTAATCTAAATATGAAGAGGATAAGGATCACTTATACTTCAAAATGACTATTCTTCTTTCCAAATTTCTAGCAGCTCAAAATTTGTCAATTTACAAGGTTGTACTAGTGAAGAGATGGAATTCATGTGGAACTATAATGCTAGGCATAATCTCCGCCATATATATTTGATTGAGGAAAACAGTACGTGTGTGTATGAGCATCACTCCCATATTTTACAGAGTTATCTAGATACTTTGGATTCCCCTATTGCAGAACTTCATGATTGCGAGGTATTCTATATTCAAGATGTTTACCAAAAGATTTTTCGGTCCAAGGTGCGTTTTATGCTCAACAATAATAAGTATGGATAACTTGGTGATACACAACTAGGAATTGAAACTTTTTGGGCTTGGGTAACAAAAGCTCACAGCTGAATCATGAGAGCAAAATCTCAATGATATTTCCGAAATCATTGATGAAATCATTAGGCCTAGTTTGGTAGGTCGAGGGTTGGATATGCAAAAGTTTCCTTAACTACTTTTTAGTGCCGCCTAAAAACAAAAAAAAAGGTACTTGAGCTGTCTTTTTCATTCAATTTTACTGAAATTTTGTTGGTTTTGTAACCTTTTCTTTTTTTTAATTCCAATTGTAATGATGAAAGAGTAAAAACTCTAATTGACCACTTAACGATCATTTCTTCAATTAAAATATGTAAATTCGTGGAAGAAGTTCATGAAAAAGGTGCAGTGTTGCAAGGAAATGCTTTGTACAATGTTGTATCCGTGGTGGATAGTCCACTAAAATCATTGGAAGATATTGGATAAGGCAGTCGCGCATGGGCTGAATTTGTAAAAGCAAAGTCACATAAAACCGGAAAACATCCATCTATGGGTAATAGAGCGATTTCAAGTGTTGCAGAGATGTAGTGATTCATTTGCGGTCGAAACGCAATGCGAGAATGTGAGGTTTATAATTTTCAAATTTTCGCAAGTTTCACTTGATTTGAACTTTTGTTTATTTCGCAACATTTCAAGTTGATTCTGAGTACATTGGGGCTGCTACTATGGGAAGTTTTGGGGCGTGGATGGAAGTATGTCAAGAGCGAATGGTTGAATGGGATAGCAAGGATCAATTCAACGAGAAAAGAACTTTGAAATTCATAACTTTGTTTGATTACACAATAGACAGTGAGAAGATAATACATTTATCTTAAAAGTTAAAATTTATGCAGTCTCAACTTCATAATCTATCTTTTGAGAGATTAATTTACAATCTCACGAGTTCCCGTTAGATTATTTACATCTGATATAGGTTAGAATTGGACTTAGGATAGTTTCGGACCGATCTGGGAACAAAAAAAAAGCAAATTGGGCAAAATTGATCAAAATTAGTCACGTCTGTCACGTGGCATGCGTGATCGGCCACGTGTATCACGTGACACACGTGGTGGGCCACGCCTGTCGCGTCATTTCCCAATTCGGGAAGGACTTTCGAGTCATATTTGAACTCGAATTCTGATTCTTAAAACCCTATCTACTTCCTAAACGAAAACACAGACCTTACTGCATCATCTTGAACAACACACGAAACTAAATCGAAATGAAAACACAAATCACAGATAAAATATATTGTAAATCAATAAAACTGCCTTCCAAATTAAACCGTAGTGTTGAGGTAAATTGTCACCGATGTGAGATGTAGAGCCTTCAAAGAATATGCCATATTAAAAAACCACCTCCAATAGTTACAAGCACTACTACGAAATTCAAAACTATTATCTTCAATTCTAATTTTTAAACATCACAACTTGCAGAGATAACTTAACAATACACGATATAACTGGTAGATTATAAAAAATAAATATTTTAACTATACTAATTGTAATCTAATTCCACTACAGTGATTGAGATAATTATTCATGAATCAAATTCAGACCTTTCATTTCAAAAAGCCAAGGGGTGGGTTTAAGAAGTTACTCAACAACTCCTGAAATGTATGCATTGCTAATCTTTCTTTATTTTGTACAGCGTTCCTAATTGATATTTCAATTGTAAAGCCCCTTTTCAGCACAAATGTGGAGAATATGCACAAGCAAAGTGAAAGAAAAAACTATAAATGCTTGCTGCAAATACACTTTCAAATATAGATATCTCAATAAATACGTTACGGTATTGTTATTTTGGACTAATACAAGGTCTTAGACCCTCATATCACAAAGTAGAGTAATTCTCTTTAGTTTGCTATATCCATCTAAATGAAGCTTTCAGTTGCGCGTATAGTTAGAAAAATTACGCACAATCTAAGTCTTAGTTGAAACATAAAATTACGGGATAAAAGAAACCTATCCTGTCTGCTAAGATGTTCTACTTCTTTCTTGAAAAGGACATCGTAGCAATCTTCCTATTTACTGAAAATTTAAAATGTCAATTGAAACACGGGTCACGCTAAATTTACACACAGCAATTTACACACTTTTCACACACTCACACACCACTTTTTGACCCTTAGATCTCATCTCCTATCAACGGTCGAAATCTCACAACAATTTACAACTCTTCTTTCTCTCTCACGTGATACGCTGACCCATCTTGTTAACTCCATTTATGAGATAACAGTGACAGCAAACTACACAAACATTCAATTCCATCGCTACTTTGAGCAATTGGAAACTATTCATACGACAATTTGCACAAGAGAAAAAGCCATCTTTCCTAATCTTCAACAAAACCTTCTCCACTGACAATTAGATAGAAACAGGAGACTCGTTGCATTTGCCATCATTAACTTCTACATTAACAAATTTCCTTTATCAACCATGAGAATTTGGAAGCTTCAGCTTTCGTCGCTTTATAATTGAGTTTTAACAGAATCCAATGGGATAGATAGATAGATAGATGGTAGTTTGCAAAGGATTTTTTATTCATAAGAACACTCTCAATAATTTACAAAATTCCCAACTTTATAATGAAAAAATTAGGGTACACTTCCATCATTTAACCTTTGCATAAGAACCATGGTACCCTTCTGGAAAAGCCCTTCTCAGACGAATCAGTTATCGAAATTCGCTAATCCTACAAGCCAAATACCAAGAGTCGTATAACTCGCCTTTACAATCATTGCAACTGTACAAATCTCTAGAAAAAAGAAGCAGCGACGAGTTGGAATATTTACGAGGGGAAGAGTGGAACGACGGTGAAGAGACATTGGAGTTCGACAGATAGGGAAATAGAATATTCATAGGAGCAGACGGTAGGTAGAGTTGTACATGGATGTGAAATTTCCATCGTAAGATGAGATCTAAGGGTCAAAAAGTGGTGTGTGTGAAAAGTGTGTAAATCATGTGTGTGTAAATATAGCGTGGCCCTTGAAACACTATTAAAATTAAATTCGCTAAAATTTGGGTAACATTCGTAATCGAATTGAAACTACAATACCAATCTAATATTAAAAAACTGCTTAGCTTCTCATACAGTTCATAGAAAAAATCAGGTCATTTATCAAAAATTCAAGGTAGAAAAATCGTTCGTCTCGTTTTTTTTTCAGAATTTAAGCAAGGGTTCCACTGATTTTACCTGCAATGATTTTCCTCACCGACAATTGAAATATTTGCAGATGAACGGCAACTGCTGATGACAAAATTTACAGGCGAAGAGGAGGATAAACGGAAGAGGAAATAGGCCAGAGCATGGCGTGATATTCGGTTGATCGTGATATCTGAGAATTATCATTAGAAGAGGAAATAGGAAGGAAAAAAGTTTGAAAATTTCTCTCAATGAAGAAAATTATTGATTTAGTGAAAGGAGATACCCTAAATTGTCTTTGAATGTTAATGAACTTAAGGCTTTGTTTGGCTCATGGTTCTTCATGGTTCATTAAAGTATGGTATTGTATAATATGGTTTTTTTAAAGTTAAGAGAACCATGGAAACAAATGAGGCATGGTATGGTATGATAAGATCCTTTTAAAATATAATGAGAATCATGGAAAACCACCAAATCCGTGGTTCTAAAAAATTAAAGTTTCATGGTTTTCAAAACCATGAAATAAAACCATGGAACCAAACAAGTAAATTTTAAACCATACTAAACCATACCATACCATGTAAAACCATGAAACCAAACAAAGTCTAAATGACTTTTTCTTTTCTTTTTCTTTCCAAAGTTTCGTCACCTTTTCAATTTCAAAAAAGAAATAAGAACCTTAACTTCAATTGTCGCCCATACCAATTGCAAAGCTATAATTAGAGACAACTTTTACGAGTTGTCCTTGGCTTCCTGTCTTTAAATCTCAATATTTTTGTAGTAAAATCATTGAAATGAACATTTATTTGTTTATATTTACGATTAAAATTTGTTTATACAATAACATATGGACCCCATGAAAAAAATATCCTGGATTTTTCATTGCTTATTGCATATTATATAATGTGTACAATATAAAATGTTTGAATTAGACTTGTCCGCGAGTTGGGGTGCTAGTCCAACCCGGCGCATGTCCATTCAAATGAGTTGGATTTAGGTTCTTAGTTCTTTCACAAATCACTTTAAGTTCACTCGAAATGTAGTATATTCGATTTGGTTTCAATCGAATGACTAAGTCTGGCCTAAATACTAGTTCTACAAAGAATAAGTTAAACTTTTGTTATTTTTAAATACTTCAACTGATTTATTATCAAAATAATGAAATCTATTTAAATTAACTGCAAATATACCATAGTAAGTCGTATAGCAATTGCTCATTGTATAATGTGTATTATGACATGTTTCAAATCAAACTTTTCTAAATGTGTCGTAGTCCAACTTGGCTTATGTCCATTCAAATGGGTTGGATTTAGATGCTTAATTCTCTTACAAAGTCTAGTTCGAGCTTGAATGGAGAGGAAAGAGAACAATCGCGCCAATTACTCGTATCGATTTTTTCATTGGTTTACAGATTTCTAGTATTTCTTAACGAAGATTGATAATATTTTTGTAGAACGCAATGAAATTTTCTATTTCGATACTTTATAGTGAAAATGGAACATTATACTGAGCTATGACGCTGAGGACACATTTTGCCTAGAAAGAGTTAGTGACATATAAATTAAAATTGGGTGACAAGATTTTTTGCTAATCACCAGGGACGGTGCAAGGCTTGTGTTAGTAACCAAGCCCGTGGCCCAAAAGGTTCGTCCAAGCCCGAGGCAATTGAGATAGGTTTGAACAAAACTTTTGAAAATAAAACCTGGCTCGACTCGAGAATAATGTATGGTCGAGCTTGGGTGTCGTGTAAAAACTCAAGTCCGATCCGTCCAGCCTGATATAATATAAAAAAACATATCAAATTAATTATATATTTATTAAAAATAACTTTTAATTTAGTAATCAAATTCATCTATACTCAATTTTTCCATAAATTTAAATGTTAGATGAAATTTACTTAAGAATATTACAATTTGATTGCAATTTTTATGTAAAATTTATATGTGAAATAATTTTTTAATATCAAAATTTTTATTAAAATTATTTTCATGGCTCGCAAATCAGATCTCGTCGTTGTTCCTGTCCAAATCTGGAGCTTTTTCGACGACCCATGCCACCGGAGTCAGAGCCTCGCTGATGACGACCACTCTAGATTCAACCATCGCCATCAACGTCTCGGTGTCCTAATTCCAGCCGTCGCCGCTGATCTGGAGCTTTCTCGACGACCGACGCCACCGGAGTCAGAGCCACGCCGACGACGAGCACTCTAGATCCAACCGCCGCCATCAACTGGTCAAGTTCCAGATCACGCCGGAGTCAGAGCCTCGCCGCCAAAAGGTCACCCGCCAACTATACTGATCACCACAATTGGCAATTGATTTCGTTAGCTTTGATTTCGTTTGTTTGATTTTTTCGGATGGCAGAGATTGGCAATTGATTTCGTTAGCTTTGATTTTTTCAGATGGTATAGATTCGGTGTTCTTTGATGTTGCGCTGTTTGTTTGGTTTTTTGTATGGATTTTGTTGCTTGGGATGACTTCGTTATTTTTGGTTAATCTGTTGAGAAATCATTGGAGGGGAATGTTTGCCTTTAGTTGGATTTTTTGGGTTTAAGTTTATGCTTGTTTTTAGGTAACTGCCAATTAGTGTCTTGAGTTGGTTTTTGGATTTGATTTGAATTAGAATGAAATTAGAACATAATATGCTATTTGGTGATTGCATTTTCGATTTTGCAAGAGAGAAATGGAATTACAAGTTGAATTTTATTGAATACTTATTTTGTATAAGTTCCAATTATAGTTATCAAGGGCTCTCTTCAATCCAAATAACTTATAATCATCTATAATGATCTATAATTTCATTTTGTAAACCTATAATGATATATAATATCATTTTGTAAATATATAATGATCTATAATGTCAATTGATAAACCTACTGATCTATGATGTTATTTTGTAAACTTGTAGTGATTTATAATGATTTATTATGTCAAACTGTAAACCTATAATGATCTATAATGTCATTTTGCAAACTTATAACATTTTATCCTATAATAATCTATAATGTCTTTTGTAAACCTAAAACGATCTATAATGATCTATAATGTCAGTTTACAAACCTATGATGATCTATAATGTCATTTTGTAAACCTATAACAATCTATAATGATTTATAATGTTGTTTTGCAAACCTATAATGATCTATAATGTCATTTTGTAAACCTATAACGATCTATAACTATCTATAATGTCATTTTGTAACCTATACAACATTATATAAAATATTCTATGACATTATAGATCATTATGGATCATTTCTATAACATTATATATCATTATAGATAATTTCTATAACATTATAAATCGTTATAGAAAAAATCTATAACCTTTTAGATCATTATAGTAAAAATCTATAATTTGGAATTTTTTTCCGTCAAAAGTATGTCATTGTGGATCTTGTTTTAAAGATAAAAATAAAACGTACAAAATATTTTAAAGAACCGAGTCAAAAAAATCAACGGTTTGAGAGATATGACGGTTTTAAGTTTTGAACATCAAAATTAATGAAAAGAGAGAAGACTGATAGTGACATCTGGAGAGAGAGAGAAAGGAGGGGGCGCATGGAAAGGAAGGGAGAGTACAAAATGACAAAAAAAAAAGATAAAACCATAAATAAGTAGTTAAATGTAATATATTTAAAAATAAGTAGGAGTTTGGTGTAAAGTTAATAATATTTTAAATACTAGAATAAATTATACAATTTCCCAATTTTAACTAGGCCGACCCGAGTCCTCTAGAGCCCAACTGATACATCGTTTATTTGCATCTATTTCATATCACATTTTTTAATATTTGGAGGCTTTCATTTGCATATTTATTATTTATTTTGTTGTGTTTTCTTATTTGTTTTAGGTGAAAGGAATTGGAATGAAAAAGTGTTAATAATGGTATTTTTGGAGTTAAATAAGGACGACAACTCACAAGGCATTACTTATGAGGAGCTGCAATCAATAATATTGGTTTCAAGAAAGTGGCGTGCTTATGGAATGCAGCAGAGGATGAGGCAAACTGTTGGATGTATTAGTGAAGAGCTTTGATGTCATCTTGGCATTTTGTGCAAATGATTTTTAGGGAAAGCAAAGTGTTGAATTATGAGCACAAGTGGCAGACGAGGTGTCAATTCCATACTACTAAATGAAAAGAATTTGCTGGAAATGGAAAGTGGACTAATTTACATTGCATTTATTCACACTATAAAGAGGGGCATCTTCCAATTGCAAGGACACACGTTCAACTTTGGGAATTAATAGAAAATATTGAGTCTTGTGGCAATTCTTTCAATTGGAGATTGGGAGCAATTAGTCAAAGGAAGCGACACAATTCTTTCTAAGCCTATTGTCGCTTTTCTTTTATTATGTTTCTATTTCGCAGTTGTGTTGTTTATATTTTTTGCTATGAACTAATTTCATTGTAGCTTCGGCTAAGGTGGATCTCGGCGTGAATTTTATATAGTTCTTTAAGTTAAATGCAATTTCTTTCATATTATTTTCCATTGAGTATGTTATGAAAACTTAATGCTTTGAATGAGTGACCATCTATTTCAATGTGCATAGTTAACTTATAATGGACCAAAGGACTAAGTTAACCGAGAAACATAACATTGTCGATATTACATGACCATTGTATATTGTGGCTCACTAGTAAGTACTAGGATTCCATAAACGTAATGCATTTCTAATCTAAAGGCTTAAGATGGACCAAGTCTAAGAAATTAGGTTGAGAAATAGAATTGATAACCTTAACCGGAGTCAATTAATTAAGGGTTTCGCCATCTTTGGAATTTAATAAAAATCAATTGTATGACTTAGGAAATTACTAAAACAATTGCCGAGTGAAACCGGAAGCCGTAGCTAATTTATCTATTGCATATTTCCCAAAACATTTTATCTTTTATTTTATAGTCTTAAAATCACAAATCAAACCAATCATAATATCTTTTCTAGTTAAACAATTCCTATTATATTTAGATATTGTATACATAGTCTTTGAAAATCGACATCCTTTTTACTCTTTATTACTTGGTCGATAGAGTGCACTTGCTCTATACCCGTGTGTTATACATTTCTCACACCACCAACCCGTGTCCAGATTTAAGTCTAATAATCTTGAATTGAAAAATTCCACATACAGTAAAACCTCTAGAAATTAATATAGTTGAGGCCGGAGAATTTTATTAATTTAGAAAGGTATTAATTAATAGAGGTTTATTAACTATGAACCGGCCCAAATCGGGACTGGAGAAATTTATTAATTAATAGAGGTTATTAATTTAATGAGTATTAATTTATAGAGGTTTTACTATAGCTTTTAACCAGTATTCATCTCAAATAGCGTAGAAAAAAATTAGACTATCGAATAAAAGGGGAAGAGGAGGAAAAGTTATCCCTTTCATTGGGATTGTCAATCGGGTCTAGTGGATTGGGAAATACATTTCCCTATCCAAACCCATTAAAGTCTTGGGTAAAAATTTTTCTTCATATCCAAACTCATTAAGGTTTCGAGTAAAATTTTTCTCCAATAAAGTTTCGGGAATTCTCCACTTCCCATCGGATTTTCTCCATCCGGCATTAAGGATAACAAATATGCAAATTGCGTGCAAAGTTTTATATGATGATAACAAATTTTGAATATCAATTTTCAAATTTTTCACTACATTTTGTAGTAGGGCAACTAATATTAAAATCTTATAAATTGTGTGAATATTATAATTTTTTAAATTTATTTTAGTATTTTTATATTGTTCGATACTTGTGTAAATTATAAATTAAATTATATTATCGGATTTGGGAATTTTTCGGGTTTGGATGGAGCTATCTCCATACCCATACCCGATAAGGATTCGGGGACTAAAAAATCCCCATACCCACACCGTGGGAATTTTTATCGGGCATTCCCCGTCTCCATCAAGACGGATGCCCATCAGTTTCGGAAATTCCCTACCCCATTGACAACCCTACCTTTCATTCAGAATCCAATGATGGCATTGCCGCTGCTCATTTGATATGTTACTTGTGAAATATGTAGGTTACTTAATGGATAATTTGATACTAAATTTGTGATTATGTTAAAAATATTATCTAATAGTATTTCATTTTGCATCTACTATGTTATACAAATGTGATTGATGATATATGAAGAGAATCCATTTATAGTCACAAAAGCTGCAGAATATTATCATTCTATTGGCTGGTTCTTAATATAGCGACTATTTTGAGCCCTGTAAAATTGTTTTTGAGATTCCAAATAAAGTGTTTTGAAAGCGAAGGTTATACCAAAGAATAAAATAAATCAACTTGCATCGGGACAGAAAAGGTGAAGAACATTTTTTCTTTGTTTTTCTTCTTTATATACCATTAGAATCTAGCATTTAGCTATTATATATATGTCTTTCCATATGTAACATTAACAATACTTTTTCGTCGAATACACAATCGATGATTAGTGTCAGTATTATCGTATAGTCTCATATGTTGGAATTGCATGACATTTTTTTCATCAAATACCGCCTTTGCAAAAGGTATCACAATATGTTTTTGGCAAACATTTGTAGGCATTTCCAGAAATTTCAAAATTTAATACTACCTTCTCGTGGAATGTTTATATGGTTATTACTTTTTAGTGTAGTACATATTATATTTATTAGTATGTTTACAGATCTTAATACATACAGAATATAACCAATTAAAAGATGCCACATCACATAGAATTTATTTATTGATAATCTGTCACTACAATAAAACAGGATTGAATAATAAGCAACTTAAGAATATTTTGATAAAAGCTTGGGCCTAAAACACTAGATCAATCGTCAAATAGAAACAGAATGTCAAACATTAGAATCTGCATCACAACTATAAACAATTAAAACAATAATTCATATATAATAATTAACAATAGAAAAGTATGACACATATAACATTTTGCGCTCTCTCAAAAATCGGTATAATGACTCCGTTTCGAAAGGCAAACAATTGGAGTCTTATATGCATGCAAGTGACCAATCGAACAACTCGATTTCGTGATTGATCACATAAAAAACCATTCTATCACTGCTTGAAATATCTCTATTCTCTAAAATAAATAATTTGTAAAATTAAGACGGGTCAAATATATTAAATTTTGTAAATAAATTAGGTCGTATAAGCGGAATGAGTAATGATTGGTAGCTAACAAAACATATTTCACCGTGGATACGTTCTAATCCAAATACACATCTTGAAAGCTCAACAACCTAACATGAAGAAGTTGACATAATTCATTTTATTATAATTATATTTCTACCACCTTTCCATTTAAATTTTTAATTATTATTTAATGGCTTTTGGGATTCTAGTTGAGCTATATTATTTTCTGAATACAATAATGAAATAATTGCAGGAGACTTTATATGTTTGACCATTTCTCGATCTATTTGTATCTAAGCAATGAAATTATCTGAATTTCTAAGGGAGACTGATTCAAAAAATAGAAGGTTAGGTTTAAATCGAAATCATATATACGTATATTGTGTTTGGATAAGATTGATGGTTAAGCATTTAAATTGAAAAAGAACACAGACATAGCAAACATAAAAATCCTAATTAATTGGCGACATTTAAATCCCCTACGTATGAGATTCATCTCCAGGCAATGTATTTATGAAATGTCATTCTCTTTTGTTTTATTCATTACTAAGAGAAATAACATGATTTAGACCTAATCAGTCAATTTTACTGCATGTATGGTCACAACAGGGAAATTATCTCATGTCTCTATTTTTTCTGTTTCTACATATATTATTCAACTAAGAAAATGAAGCATATGTCAAGCATTGATTGAAGGAACACTTCTCTTTAGAAAAGATTCGAAGGACGTTGTAGGGGACAAGGAACTGGGGAAAAAATTTCGGTCTAATAGATTTAAAATTATAAGCACGTGTTGGTTTAAAGAAATGTTGAACAATTGAACTTGTTAGTTTAGCAGATAAATTAATTGAAATGTTAATGATGAGTTGTCACGT
>CAOJBJ010353487.1:0-10329 GCA_948291685.1 Euphorbia celastroides | reverse complement strand
TTCATGTAAATAAAGTTGAATTCTAAGAGAATAATTGCAGTCATAATGCTAAGTTTTTATTAAATGAAAAGAGCTATTTTGATCTCAAATTTATAGAGATTGAAACCAACTAAAATACTAAGATCTCTCCTAAAACTAAGTAATCATAACTAAACCAAAAGACTAAGTAAAAGATAAATAAAAATAACAAGAAAAACAATTTAAAATTCCAGCTTGAAGCACATTTTCTCAACAGTTTAAGGGGCAAAGTGATGCATTTTTGTAAGTTTAAGGGGGCTAATAGGTATATTTTTGCAAGTTCAAGGGGCGAGAGGAACTTTTAAAAGTTCAGGAGAGCGAGGGGCTATTTGGGACAATTTCAGGGGGATCTCGATGAATTAGGCCGGATTTTTATGTAAGGCATATATATATTGGCTATGTAATAAATATGTAATGGATATACGTAAATTAATGCGTAATAAGATGTTTTTAGATCCGTTTAACCATTTCGGAATAATATGTATATTAAATGTGTAAAGCATCTGAATATGTGATGTAAAAAGTATGTGAAGCATATGTATGAAAAAATTATAGAATGAAACATTTTGCTTTTGTGAATATTTTGGTAATAAGTTTTGCTGTTTTGTTATTTATGAAATGAAGTTTATTTCGACAGAAAATTAAACTAGTTTCTTACTATTAATTACAACATAATTTTGTTAAGGGTGAAAACATAATTTTTAGTACGCAATTTTCAAAAATTACAAAGTTTTATTTATTGAAATACCACGTTCTATAATTTGTATTTCCAAATTCCAATTTAATTTGTTTAATATTGTTTTCACTGGTTGAACATTTGCGAGTTGTGTCATGAGAATTAATTGTATTTCTTTTTTTAGTTTTTACCACAAGGTATCTTTGATGGGTTTTAACTGTGGGCAACACCTTTAAGCCATGTTCACATCTAAATTTATACCTGATCGTCAATTTGCAGGTGTCTCAAAGGGCATGATTACTGACTCTAAAATTTAAGGTTGTTACACACACATCACCTGAATTCAAACCCAAGTTGATACTTTATAGTGGACTAGCCCCTACCGATAGACCACACTCTTGTTCCATTTTTAATACTCTGAATTATAAACGTTCATTCAATAAAATGTACAATCATACTTAGAAACAAAAATATTAACATAGAGGTTTTCGCCAGCGTTTCCATGTAAAGGAAGCTTTTTTCCGGTCGGGGTTTGATAGTCGTAAATTCTACATGCTTTTATGCTAATTTAACTTGTCTTTTGAATTGAATGCTACTGATTTTTGGTTAAATTATGCTCATTTAAGATAAAATGGAGTAATGGAGCTGACTTGAAAAGCTTGGAGCATTTTAGAGGTGTTTTCCACAATTTCAGCAGTTAGACTGGAGGTCCAGCCTAACCTATTTCGAGCAAAGCAGAAAGTTACGAGGGTTAAAAGGGATCAAACTACCAAAATATGAAAAGAGGAGCTAAGCATGATGTGGGATGATGGTTTCTGCTGTAAAAGAGGAGATGACATAAAAAAAAAGTGAGAATTAGAAGCTTCCTTCAATTGGAGATCCAGGCTGTCACCACTTGAGTTTAAAGAAGAAAATATCTGCAACTTTTCTTGTCATTTATCTGCTTTAATTATTGAAGATAATCACCTGGTTGCTAATGGATTGATGATTTCTTGGATTTATATGCTGAGTGGTAGAATTATTTATGTTTGAGTGGATTAAATTAGGGGATTGGGACCTAGTTTTGTCTCCTAATTTTGGTCTACAAAAGCCAAGTTTCACCTGCATATCTTGTATTGTTGAACTTGTATTCCATTTCAAAATGTTTCTTATTTCAGTTTCTTTGATTTCCTTTCAATCCATAATGTTCTAAGTTTATTTTCTTTCGATTAAGGAAGGAGTCGTCTTGAGGTTTAATTATCAATTGTGAGGCCTGCATTTAATCCATTTCTAATACTCAGTTTTCGAATCAACCGGTAATATCATTCTATCATTAGCTTTTCGATTTTTCCTATCCGGTCAATTGTAATTTTTGTAAAGTTAATAAATCGTTATCCTTAACTTGTTATACTGTTTTGACAGGTTGAGATTTCAGTAACATCGAAAGCTTCTAAAAGACTTAATCCAACAAGTTGTGCTATCATGAATTGTTGAATTAAAATTGGTTCTTTTGCACTTACAGCCTTTTCAAAAGTAAAACTTGCTAGCTATCTACAAGTAAATATTTGAAATTGAGGGTTCGATAAAGCTACCTAAAATGAGTCCGGTTCATTTGTAAAAGAATTTTCAGTCATGTTACTTCATGATTAAACCAATTAACTGAATTTGAAAAGTTCATCTTTATGCCTATGATCGATTGATGTTAAACTGAAAGCTTCCTTAGTCGAAAGAGTTTCTCACCATATATTCTCCTCTTAAATCTTCAGATTTGCAACTTAGTTTTATTAAATACAAAACCATTTTCAAACCCCCAGTTATTTATTTTCTTCCATTATCTTAGTAATTGATTGATAAAGTTAATTAATACATTCCCAGTGGATACGATCCCAATCGCTATTTCTACAAGTTTTTAGTGAAAGGGTTTTACAATTTATTTTTTGCGGTTTCGACGCCCGCCAGGGTTTGGGGCTTTGGTTCTCGGGGATGCCAACCTAGTTGGGATGCCCGGCCCATTTCTCCACACGTTCTCTGCGTTTTATTCAAAAATATTAACATAGAGGATCTATTTGTATTTAACGTTTATGTGTTCACTCTTGTACATCAAAGTTTTTTCATAAATTTAAGTTTTAGTGGTCCCTAGCTGGTCTCTTTCACTATTTTTTTTTTTGTTTCTCATACGTTTTTAAATGCAATTCATAAGGAATCAGAATGATATAAGTATTGACACCGTAATCAAATGGAATTCACAGAGAGCATTTAATGTTTGAGTAGTTGGTCAAATCAATTTCTTACTATTTCCATCTATTTTAATTGATACAAATATTTATGCAAAAACTTTGTCGCTGTTTGATCTAGTTGAGCTATTTTGCTTCATTTTTTTTGGATTTGGGATTCGTTTCCTTTGAGATGTAATTACATGCGAAGCTGTAATCTTTGCTTGGAGATTTGCTTCATTCAGCTTGTTAATGATACATACATTTTGAACTAGATTTGCTTGGAGATTTGCTTCATTCTGATTTGCTTCATATTCTTTTTATGACTGATACTTTTGATAGAGTTCGAACTAGATTTGTGTTGAATACCGAGTCATCTTATAATTTCTATGTTGTTTTTCCTTGTAAATATCAATCTGTTTCTATATTCAGCTCGAAGTAGTTCGTGAAACATTGGTTGGAAGTCTTCAGTCTGAGGATCGATTGGAAGCTCTCCTATGCTCTGCTATACATCACCTAAGGTAATCTATGTTTTCATTTGATATATTGAACTAGTCTCAACCTTTTCTGACAACATATATTTTGCTTTTTTCCCCCGGAAGACGGCATACTGTTTTAGTTGTTTTCTTTTAGGAAGTAAACTATTAAGGCAAGGTTTGCAGCCTCATCTTGGATATATATGTAAGGTTTTTGTGTGTGCAAATTTCTTCTGTCTCTGTAACTCTTAAGTACCCAAGACTTCACAATAAATAATTCTTGCAACAGATACCTTGTTAACAAACACCCTTGAGTATTTAATGTTGTAGTAGCTGAATGTATTTGGTTGTAATAGTTAAAAATGATTCCAAATTCTATTAATTTGTGGTACTGTGTTTCTTCGAAACTTGTTTAATGTATGCATCCTACTCTTCGTTTTTATATTAAGAATTCAGTGATTCAACAAGCAAAACATGCACATCTTCGAGTAGTTCTGTGACTTCAAGCTACAAGAGAGTTCATAATCCCAGCAAACAGGTAACTTGTAAGCATAAACATTAGGTGGATGGTTTTGGCTTTATTTGTTTGTATGTCCTTATTCACTTGGCTTATTTGATTGTTGGATCTTTGAAACATATAGACAACTTGTTGGCATCGTCCACATGAATAGTTGGTTATTATCTTTCTTTAGAGTATTATTTGTTGATGGAGGATAGTAACAAAATATCTAAGGTTCCAGGTAACTAAAGTTCAAGGATAAAACAAATTAACAACAATAGTAAAAAAATGATTCATTTTACGTTGTGATCAGATTTTACCCCAATTTACGTTTCATTTTAGCTAAATTATATAATATTTCTTCAATCTGGTAATCTCGATTGGCTTTTGTGTTTGTTGATATCAACTTGTCAATCTATGATTTTGTGTTTGAAACTGATTTGGGTGTCTTCTTTCATTTGCATATGAGCCAACTAATAATGATAGTGTAAGAGTTGATTCACATTTGTTGACTTTTTTGCCTCAAAAGTAATATTTCAGTATCATGTCCATAGTGGAATAAAGGATATAGCCCAAAATGTCTTTAAGTCAATCTTTCTTCTCAACTGAGATGAAATATTAATTTAGTTTATTGGTAAGTTTGGCTTGTTATGGGCCACCATGATAATAAAATACATTACTTGATTTTGAAATTTAATTGTGTCTTGTATAGTGCTTTCAAGCGAAGAGTAGTTGGTTATATTGTTTATTGTACAGTTAGTGATAAGGATAGGCAGAATACGCTTGCATTTGTTCTTCTCAGGTTTAATGATTCTACACATATATGATACCCTTATCCAAACAACGTATACCAGAGTTACTATGTTTCTGAATTGCATCTTGTAGGTTTAAAGATCGGTATTTGTTCAATTTAATTCCCCAATAACATCAAATTCGCCACAATTTGTTAAGTTTGCTTTAATTTCGACCAATTAATCATTTTTTGTAATATCTGGGCTATTGTTACTTATTCTTGTTGGCAACTCTTTCAGGTTGTTTTGATTGCTTAATGATAGAATCCTTGTTTATGTTCTCCGACTAAATTTATTTCAATCAACTGCTAGGATACCCTCTCTACCTCTCATCTTGCTTGAATGACAAGGTGTTGGACTTTATACTGCAGTTTGCAATGTGAGTCGCTGCTTTCTGGAGCTCAAGATTTTCAGGCATGGATGCGTTTCAGGTATATTATTGTGCTACCTTTATGTGCTTTTCTGTATAGTTTAGCTAAGACTAGAGAATAGTTCATCGCTTTTTAGTTTCTCTCAATTGAGCTTCGCAAAATATTTACTTCTCATTTCTGTTTTATCCGAAATGTAAGTTTGAATAATCTTATTAGTCTATGTTCTATATCAAACTATACACAAACGTTTGTTTATGTATTCATCTTCTTTCTGCAGGCAGATGCGATCCAAAAGAAAGGAACATATCTGCTTAAATATGGTCGTTGGGGCAAGCCAAAATTCTGTCCATTCTGGATTTCAAATGTGAGTACTAATTACCTCATGATTGGACAGTTATAATAATTGTTTTTGGATGAACGTGATTTCTGTTGTTGAGTTCTTCACATTGTATCAACATTAGGCATTATAGGTTTTCGTAATAGAGGACCTAATGGGAATTTATAAAACTAGAAGTTTGATATTTCTGATGTTTTGCACTGTAATACAGTCAGACACATGGATGTAGATGATATAATGTCATAGAAGGATCAAATTTAGCAATGAAAGTTAACGAACTATGCGCATTTTATTCTTGAATTTGACTAAGCTAAACCGTCAGAAGCTGCTTAAACTAAGCCATGTTACAAAGATCATATATGGGCAGCATACTGTAAGTGTTTGCACTATTCTTCTGTTGGCTACTGCCCACATATAATTGTGAATAAAGTTGTACAAGCTCCCTTCTATTTCCATGCTAACTTGAGGACCCAAATATTTCACTTCATTTTTGTTAGGCAAGTACTACTAAGCAATTGTATATGCTTGTGGACAGATGTCAGGTTTTCTGAATATTTAGTGGGCAAAAAGTTTGGTGTCATGATGGATTGGCTAAGTGGCCCCTGCGGTTTTGCCACGCAATTTTCTAGCACTATCCTCAGCCTTTATTGCTTGATTCCAGTTGTCTTAGTTTTTTAGTGACTGATTTTTATGAGCTTCCTTCAATCCAAACTACGAAATTGTTACTAAACGGAAAAAATTGTCACATAAAAGCAAATGTGACAACAAAGAGTAGCGTGACATAGTCGTCACATATAACTCCGTAACTAAAGGATGTTGATTGAAAATGTTGTTACAAATGTTGTAATATTTGTGACAATATTTTATCAATGACAATAAAATATCATCACATGTAACTCCGTAGCTAAAGATAGTTCAAGAAAATATTGTCACTAATCATTTCTTCTTTTGTGACGATATTTCTTGTCACCTTGTAGTCATTGTTACAACTTTTATTGTAATGGAAGAAAAAATTAGTTGTCACACATAATATTGTTGTCACAAATTAACGAACTACTTGTGATGACTTTTTAAGTTGTCACCTTGATTTAGTACATTTGAATGTATTATATGTGACAAGTAGCTCATTTGTTATGACTACCCTTTCTTTTCAATTACAATAAAAGTTGTCATAAAAAATTTATTGTCACAAATTATTTTAATATTTGTGACGATATTGAAATACAAAAAAGGGACATATTATTTGTGACTCAGTTATTTGTTACGACCCCGTGACAATTATATGTTGTCACAAATTATTTTCTGTTACAACTTTTTTCATTTTTGTGGCAACATTTGCTGTCACAAATACCTTGTTTTCTTGTAGTGACACATCTAAGTGTAGAAGTGCAAGAATTTAGGTTCAATACTCACCTTTTAAAAAAAATATAATTTGTTACTAACATTTTAAAAGCCCGGGATATTAAAAATAAATTCTTCCATATCCATTTTGAGGGTTTAGGATTTAGAACTCTACATGTGAATTTCTTGCTGGAGTTGACATTTAAAAATATTATCTTTTTGAATTTGTGTTTTGAACAAGAAACGTACACATGCTTTTCAAGGTGTAAACCAATACACCTTTATGAAGTTTAATGAGCCACAAGAAATAATTGGAAGATAAAGGGAATATGAAACTATTTGCTCCGAGATACAAATAGATATAAAGATGACTTTAGCATTCTTTAAACTAATCATGCATAAACCACTAGATTTAGTCTAATGGTCACCACACTTTGTTAGGAAATCCAACAAGTATGAGGTTATGGGTTCAAGCCTCACAATCAACAATTTAGACAACATGCATCCTTAATACCAAAAAAAAACTAAGCATACATATTAAGACTAATCATAATTTCATAAATGCAACCTACGGTAGGGTTGCAGAGGATTAGATTCAGCCTTTCTATATATATTAATAGCAAAACTCCACAATTGAAATTACGACATTAATTCAAATTCAATTGATTTCAACAATCACCATCTTATCTCATTTGGTAATAATTATTGTTAAATTTGTTAATAATATTAAATTTGTTTCTTGAAAAAAAAAATTATCTCATGTTGACTTATATTAAATGAAAAGTAAAGTCTTAAACTCATCGAATGTGATTTCAACAATTAACGAAAAAACGTTAAACATTAAAAATTAAAAAAAAATGGATTTAGTTTTCCTAATTTTTATTGTATAAAAGCTCCTATAACTCTGAAAATTGTTAGACAAACCCGAAGAGCAACCTTATTAAAAGCATAAAGCATTCCTATAAATCCAGATCCAATAAACAGAAGCGAATAATATATTTCTGAAAAGATCTGCTAAGCCAAGATGTTTTTGAAGAAAAGCAAAGGAAAATCAGAAGATTGTGATATAGAGTAGATCCCTTTTGGGTTTGTGAAGACATGCAATTTCCAAGTAATTAACATTTCCGATCAAATACATAAGATGAACATGAACTAATACATGTGTTAGCTACTCATGCAGAAACTAACACATTAACTCTAGAATACAGACTAAAGCTTATAAAAGAATACTCAATAAAATCACTCATTTTTACTTTTTCCTACATAATCTAGAATACATAATAGATCATCTGGCGGAGAAAAAAAAAGATCATCTCAACCTGAAGTCCCTCCCAACCTTACATATAACAATACAGACTAAAGCTTATAAAAGAATAGTCACTCATTTTAACTTTTTCCTTTTGGAAACTTCTTTGTTACTAATTAATTAACATAGTTAATTGTATTGCTTTTATTAGTTACATTGGCTTCTGAATCCTTTTTCAAATTTATTCTTTTTTATTTTCCTTACTTTGCTTATTGTTATGCCGGGTCATACTTTATGTATGTTGTTTTATTTTCATTCCTGTATTACTCTGATTTTAGTTTTGTTTTCAGTAACTTTATTCTTCCAACTTTTGCTCCAATATTAGACTTTCTAAGAAAACTATAACACATAGCCAAGATATGGTTAACTATTTTTTCTTTTAAGTTATGCATAATTGTAAAAAAAAAAATATCAATTCGCTTTTGGTTAAGTGGTACACCTTCCAATGTGTTGGTGGGAGGTCTTGTGTTTGAAACTCAACATCTTTAAGGATTTACTAAATATTAAAAAAAAAATAAATCCCTGAAAAAGATGGTAACGAACCTAACACATCCCACCAATACATTGGAAGGTGTAACGCTTGATAAAAGACCAATTGATAATTGTATTGCTTTTATTAGTTTGATTGACTTTCTAAATCATTTTAAAATTTTAACTTTTTTCCAAGTCTTTGTTTTGGTAATGGTTATGTGGGGTCATACTTTATGTATGTTGTTTCATTTTGGTCAAATACATAAATACCCTTTCTAAATTGGCAAGATTTACCGCTTTGCACCTTCAACTTTCAAAATCACTCATTATCCTCCTCAGGTTGGTAAAAACCTACCGATTACCCCTCCAACTGTCACGTGTCAAATTCTGATTGAATAGAAAAAATAAAAAAAGTCACATCTTTGAAAAGTCAAACCAATCATATTTTGACATATGACGTTGAAGGGGGTAATCAGTAGGGTTTTGCCAACTGGAAGGAAGTAATGGATCATTTTGAAAGTTGAAGGTGCAGAGCCGCAAATATTGTCAACTTAGAGGGGTATTTATGCATTCAGCCTTTTTTTTTATTCCTGTATTACTGTGATTTTAGTTTTGTTTTCAATAACATTAATATTATTCTAACTATTTTTCTAATAATAGACTTTCAAGAAAACTATAACACATGCATACACAAAGTATGGTTAACTATTTGTACTTTAAATTATGTATAATTGTACAAAAAATGTCATAATATTGTATTTATTGTTTGTTTCACTCCATACAGGCTTTATGATTTCTTTGTTTCTTTCTTTCATTTGGGAATTTCATTGTTTTTTTAGAAAAATCCTGAACTACTTAATGGCGATATATATACCGCTAATTTGTCAACAACTTTGCATAGGACTTGCATTAAATTATTATTTCTAAAAAGTTCTGATGATGTTCTGTGGTACGTTTCTTGGTACCGAATGAGCGGCGTTTTCCCGTCAAGCCGACGACACACTCGCGTATACTTGTTGGGCTTCACCCACAACACATGGTACAACGCTGCTCGTGTTCAAAGACAGATGGGTGTTGATCAAACTGTTCCATTCCTTGATGGAATCAACTACGGAGTTATGCCTTTTTGACTGAGAATGCCGGGGCAACGTATCAACGCGCCGTAACTACTCTCCTTCATGACATGATGCATAAAGAAGTAGAAGTTTACGTCGACGACATGCTCGTTAAGTCGCCTACACCAGAACAACACTCAGAAGTACTCGACCGGTTCTTGAAATGAATCAAAAAGTACAACCTTCGTCTCAATCCGAAGAAATGTGTGTTTAGCGTAACATCAGGCAAATTATTGGGGCATATAGTGAACTAAAGAGGAATCGAGATTGATCCCAACAAAGTTAAAGCCATCGTGGAAATGCCAATTCCAAGAATCAAACGAGAACTGCGTAGATTCTTAGGATCCCTTCAATACGTCAGCAGTTTTATCACTCGATTCACGATGATTTGCATGCCCATTTTCAAGCTGTTAAAGAAAGACCAACCATTGGAATGGAATGATCAATGCCAAGAAGCCTTCGAGAAGGTAAAGGCCTACCTGCAGAATCCTCCTATCTTGAAACTACCCATTCCATGAAAGCCATTGACCCTCTATCTCACCATTGAAGAATCATCTGTTGGGGCAATGTTGGCCCAAGAACACGACGATGGAAAGGAATACACCATCTACTACCTAAGTAAGAAGTTGCTTGAGTATGAGTCTTGTTACTCACTAGTGGAAAAGACATGTGCTGCTATGGTCTGGTTAACAAAGAAGCTCAGAAACTACTTCCAATGTTATCGTGCTAAATCCGT
>CAOJBJ010353468.1:0-14861 GCA_948291685.1 Euphorbia celastroides | reverse complement strand
ATATTTTTTGCTCTTTGTAATAAAATTCCTAACGTTAATCAACAATTTTCAAGCTTATTCGTCTATAGAAACAAAAATGTAATAAATGGAAGGAGGAAAAAGTAGAAAAATAAATCCGAACTTGTAAGATTTTGAGTGGTCTCGGGTCGAATTGACCTCAAATTGCTATGAGATCGATGTCTTGTTCATCCAACAAGAGGAGTTCAGTTTGTGACTGTTCTAAAACTTTCATTTGAACTTGCCGGAAAAACCGAACTTTAGGTTGCATAGATAAAAACAACAGTACTTTCAACCAAAAAGGCAAAAACAAAAAAGAATACCGACAAAGATGACATTAAAACTCATGATCACTTCGGGTTTTGCAGAATCTAGTAGTTTACATTCAACGACTTTATTTTCGAACAATAACGACGAGTTCCTCTTATTTTATAAAAAATAACATGAGCAAACAATACAATTGTACAAATAAAATCCACACCGGTACCTGAAATTCAAAGCTTCACCAAGCCAAAACACCGATACTAAAATCAAAGTAATGAACACACAAAGATCTCTTAGTTCTTCACGGTTGTCACGTGCTTCAAGAGCATGTTTACCACATCATGGGAAATTCTCGAGGCCTCGATCTTCAGCTGTTGGATCTTTTCATCGGTTTCACGCTCTAACCTCTTCACATTGGCACCCGAGTCCCCACTAGTCTGTTTGAAGCGAAAATGATATTCAAATGTGAATGATAAGCAACCGCATATATGCAAATAGTGCAAACTCTAGAACTTGATTGATGTTTTCGGGTTTCATGTAATGTAAAATGTGAAAGTGCTAATTATAAAATATGGTAAAAAGAGGGAATCTTACCTCTGCAAGCTTTCTCTGGAACTCAGCTTCCATCTGGGAACGAAAAGCAGCGATATCCTTTTCAGCCTCTTCTTTGGCTTGTTTCAGCCTAGCCATTTTTGCTGGGAAAAAGCGAAAGGTAAAAAAGTTATAATTTAATCCATAACAAATTTTCACATTAAACCCACAAATTTTACTGCTTCTGTCGAATTTCCTTGTTGTCATAATTAAAACTAGGGATAGTAATCAGCTGTGAATTATAAAATGCAAGCTTCTGTCAAAATTTATGCTGCAATCAACATAAAATGTATGCTTGAGCAGTCCTTTGAAAACCGAAACAATGTTTCTTTTGTGTATATGTAGAATAAAGGTGATACTTAGAAAAGGCAAGACGTGTAAACATATAACACTGATCTCATCTAGTTATGTCTTCCCACAATGTTAATGAATTTTTTTTTTAAAAAATTCTCATACTTGCGCTTTCATTAAGAGAAAAGAGAGAAACCCCGCCTGCTAACTAGTGTCATACGTGAAGTTTCAACCACAAGGTTAAGACATTCACCCCATCAATATACTTGCCCACAACAATAATGACTAAGCATAAAATGAATTACTTTTCATCAGAACAAAATCTTAACTACTGAGAGTTAGTATATACAAAAGGGGCAGAACTTTGTCAGTCTCGAGTTAGATACAAAGAAAAAATAAAAAAACTTACCATTTCTGGCAGCGTTAACAATATGCTGAGCTTCCTGTTCTGCAGCTAGCAGAAGTTGAATTCCGTTTTGTCCCCTATCCATTCTCCTAGAGTGAAATACGAAGTATTACTGCAAAATGAGAAATATTATTATTAAAGAAGAAAATGAAGATAAGATACGTTGCATAATAATGATAACCTGCGTAAATGAAGATAAGATACGTTGCATAATAATGATAACCTGCGTAGGCCTATAGGTATACACTCATACACTTCAACAGACATGGTTTTACCCCAAATACAAACGATACATACACAAGAAAATGACTTTTTTTTATACAAAATATTAGCATACATACCATTAAAACTTAAATTAAAAAAAAGAAGGAATAGCAGCAAGTAATGGCATATAATCTTTTACTCGTATGATATAGTAAAATCACCACGCTTAGCCTACAACAAAATTGCAGTAAAAAAACAAAATCATGTAATAAGAAAAATAACTGATGACCCCAAAAATCCTAACAAGGAAAGGAAACGTTAATCTCTACTTAAGATATGCGACATGTCAAATAGTTATGCTTCATACCCTAAGGAATTGGATCCTCGCATGTGCAACTAAAGCAGGAGACGACCATTCTTTAGATTTCAAAGGCCTAACTATGTTGTAGCATTTTTTAGTTAAAAAGTTATGAAGTGAATACATATCTAACTCTAGATCTCAAAATTTGCTTCTTTTTCTCTCCTCTACCCAAGTCTCTCCTCTGATTCATTTTCCTACCTTCTATTATTCTATCTCCTCCCCCACTCGATCAATCTCCTAGGCTCGCCTATAAAGATCCAATCTAAAAGACATGAACACGGATTTTCATATCTCTTAAATCAAACGAGCATGAAATTTACGTTTCTATTTCAAGTAAATCCATTCTCATATTGATCCAAGCCCATCTCTTTCAGTAATCAATCAAGCTATGTTTCCTATGAAGATGATGTTGAAGTAAGCAAAAGGACACAGACGCAAACACGGGAAAACAAGAAAGAAACCTCTACTCCGACCAAAGTCTAATCACTGAAACACCTTTCACCCTTTCTTTTCAATCTCCATTTCACATCTTCAATGAAATCTGACAACAAAAAGGCTAAAATCTCTCGGATTTTCAAGGTTATAGTAACAGGATCGTTGTCGTACTCTAGATCATTCGAATCCAACCTCACGAAACAGATTTGGGGATTCAGATCTGGTTAAGTTCAATACCGAAAAACAGATATAACCAGTACAATTACTATTCAAGCAGTATTAAAACTCATTCAAATAAACAGTTCCCACAATTCTAGATCAACATCAACAAACAACATTCCAGATCAAATCAACATCTTATCCATAAGCAGTTGAACAGAAGAGAAATAGGAGATCGAACCTGATGTAAACCAATTCCGAAACCGGCGCTGATGGAGCTTCGCCGGCCGACCAGATCTTGAATCGCCGGAAAGAAGACGGAGTTTGGAGGGATAGAGAGACTGGAACGATGGGGACAGTGAAGTTGCGAATAGCGTTAGAAACAATAATCCGAGTTGTAACAGTTATGGGTCTATATAATAGGCCACGAAATTGGATTGGGTTTTCCTCACTCACCATAATTGAAATAATATTGTTCGGGATTTAGACACGATTAAAAATTCTTACCTGCTTCAAAAAATGTGTAGGTAAATATAATTTTATTTAAGTTAAATTACTTTGTTCGTACTCAAATCTGTATTGCTAATTGACTTACACTTTGTAAGTTTACAAAAAATTCATGACAAATGAAGGGTTAATACATTTGAATCCTTACAGTTGTTTCTAAAAACTCCTCAACTCTCTGAACTTATAAAAGTTCTCGTATTCTCCTGAACTTGCAAAAAATTCACCAATTTGCCACCTCAATGTCATGTGTCAACTTCATGTTAGGGAGATAAAAAATTCTGAAAGATACTACATCCTAAGTCAAACCAACCAAAAGCTGACATGTGATATTGAGGGAACAAATTAATTCACTTTTTACAAGTTCTGGAGGTTCTGTGAAACTTTTGGAAGTTTGGAGTTTTGAGAAGCGTTTGAAGACAACTGCATGGAATTTAAATGTATTAGGGCCAAAATAAATCACATTTAAATTTCAAATATACATCGAATAAAAAAGTTAATACTGATACCAAAATATTAGAATAATATGTTATATCATAGTATCCAATTATGTTCACTATATCTAAGTTATGTTCACTATAGTTCGGTTCATCTTTTACTTGTGTAAATAAAATATTTAAAATGGTTAAAGTAGAATTTACAGTACAATACAAGATGTTTCCACAAAATACTATTTGAATTCTAGATTTGGGAAGTTTCATTACATAACATTCGGTAGTGATAAAGGGTAAAGTAATTAATTGTTTGTAAAAAATTTAAGTGAGAATATATTGGATTTGTATATAATATGTAATGTGTCAATTATAAAGTTGAAATTGTATATAAGATTACCGGATCAAACTCAGTATCAATCACCTAATGAGAAAATAACGAAGTAAAAGTTACTTTCTCGTAACAGAGCGCCGGTAGAAAAAAAACTAAAAAAAGCTAAACTATCTCCAACTGGAGACCTTGACTAAAGGAGTTGACTTATACCCTAATACCATTTGGTTATGGTTTAATCCTTCAATTTCCACCCAATAATTACTCTCTCTTTCTTTCACTAATTCTTTAGCTTCCAACAAATTTTCCTCTCTCATTCTCCAAGATTTCAATCCAAGATTTGAAAGTTCCCTACTTTCCATTGAAATTTCCTCCCACATTTTTGGATCAGCTAGGCTACAAATATAAGGCGGCAAAAACAAACTTTCAATTGCTATTCTTGCTTCTTTGAGTTTTTGAGGAAATTGGGTATCCATTGACTCCAAAAAGGCTTGAACTTGGCACAATTGCACTTCGAAAATCGATCTATACCTTATCAATACCTTTATACCTTTTCCCCACCCGATACCGTCTCCAAACGTTATAGTTCCTTGATTGTTATTACTAGCAATGGTATCTTTAGCTATTTTCAGAAACTCTATAACTTTACTTACACTTGCTCTTTTTCCCATATGAGGTAGACCCACCATGCAATTGAATGCCAACCATTCGTTTTTTCGGTGTTTCTTCATTTTAGTCGATAAATTATCCAAACCCGTTTCTTCTATTTCTACTTTGACTCCTAAATTTTTCGCATATTTGCATAATAAGTTCTTGTAGTAACATGTTTTGTCTACTTTCTGTTGCTCTTTCCATGTGATTGTAGTGAGCTTGACCACTCTCTTGGGTTGACTTGCTAGTTCCTGGATTATTGGAGGCCATTGGACCCCTTTGTCAAAGTCAAAGTCAACTATGTGAAGTACTATACCTTTGTTATATTGTAAGGCTTCCATTATAACACAATTTGAAGCAAAGTGAGCAAACCTACCAAATGGGAGTATTTGATAAAAGGCATGGAAGGCTATCTCATAATTCATGCTTGTTGCTTCTTTCAACGAAAAGTCGGGTTTCGGGTTTAGAGCTTGACTCATATAATAAGCAAGACGTTGGATTATTGACCTGGTGATTGGACTCCCCTTTTCGCCTAACCGAACCATGATCTCTTCGGCTAATTCCATCATCTCCATTTCCATTGCCTCTCCATATGCTTTCAACAAATGGGTTATGCTCGTTTCTACATCGAGCTCCATCAGACCGTTAAAACTTGGCAAAACATCAATCGGTTCCATCGAAGAAGAAACAGAAACTTCATCTACCGATACAACACTACAAGGAAAGGTATCATGTTTGAAACTCAAAACATCCATTTAATTAATGTAACAACAAAAAATTTACATTACTTTATCCATTAAGTAGTTCAATTCTTTGGGATTCTTGCATAGGTATTATCTTTGGTGAAAACGATTTATTACCATTTGTTATATAAAAAATATTATTGTCATATAAAATTGCATAGGGATAGTCCACAACTTTTTAACTTATATGCATTTATTAGAAAATTACAACAGTTATCTTCTCATTTAGACAATACTTTCTATTTCGGTATATACGTCTCTTTCTTGTTTTTTTATACAAGTTAACTTTATCTACAATGATAAAAAAATCTATGAATTTGAATTATGAAACCAGATGTATCTAGTTAAATTAGTGCTGCTATTATTGTCCCAGATCAAAATTTTTCCGAATGAGCTGAAGTACACGAGTAAATTTGATAGCGAATTTTCGAATAGTGTAACGAGAGACGAAATAAAGATGACTTGGAACTGCCATTTGCTGTCAAAGTGATTACAAATTTTGATGCAAAATCAATTCTTTGAAAGAAAGAAAACATCTGATCTCGTCTCATAAATCAACAAGAACATCTTGTTTCGGGGTGAAAAGAGGATACATTATCGCTCAATTCCTGCCCTTTTGTTTCAAAGGGAAACAACATGAGACTTACAACAGAAATAGCAATTACAATTTCGAACAAAATTATGGCTTCCTTCACATGAAATCGAAACAACCGCTACAAGGGGGCAAACTACCCCTCCAATTCTCCCCACTGCACTTGCAACTCCAGCCCCGGTTGTTCTTACAGAGGTCGGGTATAGCTGAGAACAAACAAGCCTTTAACAAAATCGAAACAAAGCCAAAGAAAAACACAGAAAGTTCACGGGCTAAAATGCAATAGTTGCTATTCCGATTGAGGCGAAAAGTATGAAGACCATTCGAAAAAACAGAGAGCCAAGGCTAAACCATTAGTTAGGCATTTTTTCACCGAATGACACTCTGCACTTTCAAAATTACAGTTTACCCCTTCAACTTGGCAAAAGTGCACCGATTTGCCTCTGAAAGGTTTCATTTTTCTGATTTTCAATCTTTTATAGATAAGTTCGCATGTGGCGTTTATGGGGAAATTGGTGTACTTTTTCCAAATTTATGATGGCATCCGGAGAAAATTACCAAATTAAAGGGATCCAGATGCATTTGGCCAAGAGTGAGACAAGATAAGAAAATTTCATCATGGACTTTTGAAATTACAGTTTACCCCTTTAACTTGGCAAAAGTACGCCCGTTTGCCCCCTCAGTGTCGTGAGTCATTCTAGTTGTATACTTGTATTGACTTTCAAAGGTTACGTATGTTTTTTTTAAAATTAATTTTCCTTCTTTCATCTATAAGTTACATGTGGCGTTCAGGGGAAAATAGATGCATTTTTCCCAAGTTTAGGGTGGCATTCAGTGAAAGTTGCCGACTTTAAAGGGTCTAAAGTTAAACAAGAGATGAAAATTTCATAAAACTTACTTCGGGGCAATATATGCATGCTACGGTAAAGATTGCTGATGACCACAATCGAGCTCCAAACAACAACAGTGTTTGCAAAGTTGCATTTTGATGTGAAACAAGTGGCAGAAGGAAAATACAAGCCAAAACCGACATGATTATCATCGATAGCTTTCGCCCAACTCTATCCAAAATCATTGCACATATAACAAGTCCAGGAAGTTCTGCATTCAAAGATCGATTAGCAAATAAAAAATTACTAGTTTAGTATCCGACTTTCGGAAAAAAAAAATTGACAAAATGATGAAGAGAACTAGATTTGTATTACCAGCCAAACTAGTGATCAAAACATCGGAGTAGAGGCTGCTATCAGCTGCAAGTTTTTCCAAATTCAAGCTAGTTATTCCACAGTTGCTTTGCCTGCCACTTAGTTCCGATGTTAGCAAAACAATTCCATAGTAAGAGAATGCATTCGAAAAGTACAAGACCCACAAAAGAAGTGTTGTCCTAATCAACTTGGAAGAAAAGAGCGTAAATAAAGACGATAGGCCCGATTTAGAACCTAATCCTACAGCTGCAAGTGCCCCGTCTAGACTGTAAACAACTCCTTCATCCATCTAAACAACCAATCAAATTAACCATTTAGCATAAAAAATCTTTGGAGTAATGTGAATCCAATCCAATACAATTACAGTCGAAAAATAACTAAAACTGCAAATTACTATCTAATACAAAGAGCATCGGCTACCCAGAGAACCAGATTCTTGTAATATCATTATAATAATCATGCTTATTGCAATCTCACATCAAAATCTGAATGAGTAGAATAGAAAAAACACTGAAAAGACGGTACCTTTTTATTCAAGAACTAACCAAAAACCCTCGATCTGCAGTGTTTGGATGAGCGGTTTTCGACTTTTCGTTGTTGTATTGCCGGAAAGATTGTATTTTTCGCAATTAATTCTAGGTTTTTTGACCTTTGAGGTAATGTGACGTGAATGTTTGTGGTACAAACGTGGCATTTTCTTCGGTTTTCTTATACAAATAATAAATGGTGTGGCCTTTTTTTTATTGCACAGAGGACAAATCAAATCTGTCATTTAATACAGAATACAGATACAGATATATGGCATGTGATGTGTTTCTTTTTCTTCATGGTTGCACAGAGGAGCGTTAAGAAAGCTCTAAACGAGATTGGTTCGTCATATTCCCAAGTCAAGCCACATTTTAACCGGTATATTATGTAAAAGAATCAGTTTATATAAGTTAATTTAGAGATATGTATTGTGTGAGCTTCGTATTCATTCTATTGGTTAAACTAATTTTATCAGAATATTTCACATTAAAAATGCTAGTTGCTTGTTTCGACTCCTGAGGTCATTACTTCGAAACTACATTCAAAACATGATAGTTTTCGAAAATTCGCTATGAAACTACAGTACTTGTGATCACCAAGAGTACCATATCCAGCATTTGCAATCATGTTACAAAATTATTTCTTTGAAGAAAGAAAACCTCTAATCTCATGATTTAACAAGAACTTCTTGTTTCGGGTGAAAAAGTCGATACGTTACCACTCAACTCCAGCCCTTTTGTTTCAAATGGAAACAACATAAGACTTACAACCGAAATAGCTATCACGATTTCGAATAAAACTATTGCTTCCTTCACAAGGCAACCATTCACGATTCCTACCGCTACAATGGGGCAAAGTACCCCGCCGATTTTCCCTATGGCACTCGCAACTCCAACGCCGGTCGTTCTTACAGAAGTCGGATATAGCTGAGACAAAGAAACACATCACGCTTTACCAAAAGCCGAAACAAGGCGATGCATGAACACAAAAAATTCAAATGCTAGAAGGAATAAACAGTGAAATATGACGGGAAAACTTAGGTTCTATTATTTTCAACTCATTCTCCATCCAGTTTAGTTTAGTTCAGTTCCCTTCAATACAGTGCTTATTCAACGAGCTTTAGTTCAGTTCAGTTTTGCTTCCACTGTTCAGTTCAAAAGAATAGAGCCTTAATGCATTAGTAGCTACCCAATTTTGTCCCAAAACACCCGCAATTCTCCTAAACTTTAAAAGTGATCTTGTAGCTCACTGTTTACGATGCATCAACTTATGGCCGGTTTGACTTTTCAAAAACGTTATTTACTTACTTTTCTATCTCAGAACGAAATGCATTTTCGGAAAGTTAAGGAAGCGATTCAATCGATTTCAAAGTTTAAGAAGGCAGTAGGTTTTTCGGGATAAATTTGGGTTCTATTCTTTTCAACTCATTTTTCATCAAGTTTAGTTCAGTTCCGCTTAAAACAGTACTTATTTAATAAGTTTTAGTTAAATTCTGTTTTGCCGCTACTATTCGGTTGAAAAGAACAGAGCATTAATGCATTAGTAGCTACCTAATTTTGTCCCAAAACACCCACAGTTCTCCTGAACTTTGAAAGTGATCTTGTAGCTCACTGTTTACTATGTGTAAACTTATGGTTGGTTTGACTTTTCAAAAATGTTCTTTACTTACTTTTCTGTCCTGACCAAAATGCATTTTTTGAAAGTTGAAAGAGAGCAATGCAATCACTTTCAAAGTTCAGGAGACTGTAAGCATTTTGGGACAAATTCGAGTAGTTGACGACTAGGAAACGAAAAAGCATGAGAACATACTTCAAGGCAATATATAGAGTCCACTGCAAAGATTGTCGTTGACCACATACGAGCCCTGAGCAACAACAATGTCCTGACTGTTGTTGGCTGATTCGAAACAAGAGGCAGAAGGAAAATGCAAGCCAAAACCGACATGATTATCATCGAAAGATTTTGCCCAACTCTATCCAGAACGAATGCACATATAACAAGTCCAGGAAGTTCTGCATTCAAAGATCAATTTGTAAATCGAAAAGTACTAGTTTAGGATCGACAAAATGAAGAGAACGATATGTGAAATACCGACCAAACTAGTGATCAAAACATCGGAGTAGAGGCTATCATCGGGCAGCTTTCCCGAAGTCAAGCTAGTTAAATCGCATTTGCTTTGCCTGCCACTTCGTTCCGGGGTAAGCAATACAATTCCATAGTAAGAGAATGCATTTGAAAAGTACAAGATCCACGACACAAGAGTTGTTAGTATCAACTCTGATGAGAAAATCATAAAAAAAAGGCGAGAGGCTCGATTTAAACCCGGGGACTTTTTCTATATCTGAGGATATAAGAGGTATGTGAAACGAAGAACAAGACAGATCATCTAATCTTATTTTATGACCCGAAACAAGTGTCCCGACGGGGAGTTTTGTTCGATTGACTTGAGCTACCTTTTTTAGAATGTTTTGTGCATCGTCGATTCGACCTTTTGTGCAGAGATATATACCTCAGGGACTCGAGGGCAAAACGGTAGAAAACCAGCAGTAAAATCGCCGGTAAAGAGGAGATTTCGAGTAGCCAGCGCCAACTCATTCGAGGCATCACAATCTGCAAAATCATAGTTCCATTGGCATTTCTTGTTTCGAGTTTCAACAACGAAGCAACAAAGAAATCGATTACCCAAGCAAGTGTGGCCTCGAAAATCGTCCCGAGGGTCCAAAAAGTGAAGTACACAACCATCCACTAGCCTCGATTTGAAGGCGAGACAAACTCGAGAAACCAAGAGGAAAACATCGAAGAGCCGCCAAGCCCAACACCAACCAAACGCCGTAGAGACACCGACGACGCATAATTTAGCGAAAAAGCACTCAATAAGAATAGTTGATCCCAATATACCTTTCCTACATAAAAAAATCCCTAAAATTAGCTAACTTGTAAACATATAGAGAGGAAAAAAAAGGCAAAAACTTGCCTTTTGCCATAGTTATCATATAAAAGACCACAAGAGTAAGCCCCAAAAAGAATACCGATGAAAACGACACTAGTGATTAGGCTCTCAGGATCCGAAGAGAGCGTCCAATAGGACTTTATAGCAACCTTCACAAAAGAGAGAATCATAAGTTCCATGGCTTCGGCGAATAAAGACAATCCATCATATGAAAGAATTCCTACTTTAGGCCCTCAAAGTTGACATTTTTGTAATTTCCAGTGGGGGGAAATAATATATTTGAAAAGTCAATATAAAAACAAATGGCATTCATGTTGAAATCTCACAAAAAGTCAACTTTAACCCCTTGTTTGGAGCCAAATCTTCAAGAAAAAGAAAAGGAATTCAATTGAATTTTCACTGATTTTATTCTCCACTTTCGTTCTAGAAACCCCAATTTTCACTGATTTTATCTCCATTCCTGTCTATAGCAAAGCGAAAATGATATGGATAGAAAGGCGAAGATTTTGACCTTAAACCAACAAAGAAGATTCGCAAGCTAAACTTTCCGAAAATAATTTTTCTAAAGGATTCTCAAGCCGCACTTGAAGGTTATGAAAACAGGATAAAGAGAGAAATCTCTGAAATTCAGTTGTATTGATTCATAAAAGCTTCTTTACAAAGAGAAAGGAGGGGTATTTATACCCGAACAATAAAATATCTAGCTAGTAAGATAACACCACGTGGCACCCAATAGGACAAAACATCACATCCTCAAGATCTTATATGATCTGGGTCCCATAGCTATTCATTGGGTCAAAATCTTATTATGACTGGCCGCTTTCCTAGGACTGACTTGTCGTTATCCTAGGACTAACTCATCAGTCTGCCTGTCAGGCCGCCAGGTTGACTGGTCGCAGGCTGCCTCCGGAACTAGGTGTTGCTTCTAGAGGTGGTTCCGGGGTCCGGATGTCCAGGCTGCCTTCGGAACTAGGAGTTGCTTCCAGAGGTGGTTCCGGGGTCTGGATGTCCTCATCATTCTCCCCTTCTTTAGAAGAGTAAGGCTCCAACGATTGCTTCAGATAGGTTAGGGGCTCATCTTCTTTGAAGTCCCCTTCTTCAAATTCAATTGCCCTCCAATGCACATCAACTTTCCCCTTTAGCTTTGGCGTTGTTCTTCTCGATCCGGGCTCGGACATCCGCATGGATTTCTTCAACTTCTTGCGCCAGTCATTCAACAGACGAACCGACTTGTCCTTCTGGACAGACTCTAGCCAAATCCAATAGATGATTGAGCACTCGCGTGTACACAACTTCAAAAGGTTTCCTTTCGGTGACAAAGTGAACTGCCCCATTGTACGCAAACTCCGCTTTGGAAATGGAAAAATCCCAAGCCTTGGGCTTCTCCCTGCAAATGCTTCTCAATAGATTGCCTAAGGTCCGGTTCACTACTTCCGTCTGCCCATCCGTCTGTGGGTGAGTAGTGGTGCTAAACTTCAGCTCCGTTCCCATCAGCTGCCAAAGAGTCCTCTAGAAATGGCTAAGGAACTTGGTGTCCCTATCAGAGACAATACTTTTGGGAACTCCATGCAATCTGACAACTTCCCGGAAGAACAACTTAGCAATGGCAGTGGCTTCGTTGGTCTTCTTACAACCAATAAAGTGAGCCATCTTAGAAAACCTGTCAACCACCACGAAGATGGAATCATTCCCCTTTTGGGTCCGGGGTAATCCAAGGACAAAGTTCATTAACAGATCTTCCCAGATAGATTCCAGAACAGGTAACAGCAGGTGAAGTCCGATATTTTAAGCTCCTCCCTTGGCGGGTTAGCATACAAAACACCTCTCAATGATGATCGAGATGTCTTTCCTCATCTTAGGCCAATAATACCGACTACTGACTGGTTCATATGTCTTGTCTCGCCCAAAATGTCCGGCCAAATCGCCTCCGTGTAGATTTCGGATAACCTTCTCCCGGATGGAAGTACCCGGAAGACAGAGTTGATTGCCCTTCATAAGGTACCCATCAAAGAGATGGTACTCCCCTTGGTTTGGTCGACCCTGGCAAGCCTCCCATATGCCTCTGAAATCCCGATCTCCCTTATAACTTTCCTTCACGTGCTCAAACATATCTACTTCAAGGGTGACAGTTCTGAGAAGTTTGATCCTCCAGCTCAAAGCATCAACAACCTTGTTTTGAGTTCCGGATTTATGAAAAAGTTTGTAAGGAAACTTGTCCATGAATGCGGTCCACTTCGCGTACATAGCACTCCTCAACTGCTTCTGGCTTGCCAGATGCTTCAATACTTGATGGTCGGTGTAGAGCACAAACTCTTGTCCGATCAAGTAGTGCTCCCGAGTCTTAAGAGCTCGGACTACAACATAGAACTCTTTATCATAAGTTGACCACTATCCTCTCCTCTTCTTTAACAGCTCGGTCAAAGGTGCCACAATGGTACCGAAGTCCCGGATAAACCGCCTGTAGAAAGTGGCAAGTCCATGGAAACTCCATACTTCTCCTGGATTTCGAGGGGCAGGCCAATCTCGGATTGCCTTTACCTTTGACTCATCTACTCGGATTCCTTCACTACTCACAACATAGCCTAGAAAGACTACGCTGTCCATCTTGAACTCGCACTTCTTAGGGTGAGCATATAGCTGGTTCTGTCTCAAGAGATCAAACACAACCCTAAGGTGCTACCAATGTTCTTCATCTGTTTTACTGTGGATGAGAATATCATCAAAGTACACCACAACAAACTTTCCAATGACTGGCTTCAAGACTTGATTCATCAGCCTTATTATTATGCTTGGAGCATTCGTAAGATTGAAGGGCATAACTAGTCATTCATACAATCCATCCCTCGTCTTGAAAGTTGTCTTCCACTCATCTCCAGCACGGATCCGAATCTGATGGTAGTCGCTCCTCATATCAAGCTTCGAAAAGATTTTGGATCCGGTAAGCTGATCCAACATGTCATCCAATCGTGGTATGGGAAAGTTATACCGGATGGTGATCTTATTGATAGCTCTACTTTCAACACACATTCTCCAGCACCCATCCTTCTTCGGTGTGAGCAGTGCTGGAACGACGCAAGGACTTAAGCTCTTCTGGATGTGTCCTTTCTTCAGCAACCCCTCTACTTGCTCCTTCAGAATCTTGTTCTCCTTGTGACTCATCCTATACTAAGGCAAGTTGGGTAAACTTGCTCCAGGCACCAAATCAATATGATGTTGGATGTCCCTCAAAGGTGGTAGTCCGAATGGTAGTTCTTCAGGGAAAACATCCTGAAACTCTTCAAGCAGCTCCTTTAGCTCTTCCAGTACCTTGCCAACTCCTTCGATCAGTTTTCTCGGAGTGGTTACCACAACAAGGAAGACTTGTTGGCTCTCCTCACACTCCTTCAGGAAAGAATTCTTCATGCTACAGATAGCAATAGTACTGTTGGAACGATCCAGATGGTCACTCTTCAGTGGGGTCAGCACATACTTCACTTTATCCTTCACGAAAGTGTACGTATTTTTCCTTCCGGAGTGAGCTACATCATTGTCAAATTGCCACGGTCTTCCTAGCAAGATATGGCAAGCATCCATTTCAACAACATCACAGTAAATTTCATCTTCATATCTGCCAATCGAAATGGACACTCAACATCTGTGGGTAACCCTTAGCTCCTCAAAATTCTTGATCCACCCGATACCATAGGGTTCCAGATGTGCTTCCTGAATCAGACCAAACTTCCACACAGCTTGCTGACTAACGATGTTCTCTTGACTTCCCCCATCAAAATCAGGCTGCATTTCTTCCCTTGCACAAGGCATAGGGTCTGGAATAGTTGGTTTCTCTGCCCTTGGCCAGTCTTGCTTGACAGTAACATCCTCCAGATGACGTAGACATTATGTTCATCCACTACTTCTTCTCCATCAAGAGGCTCACAATACACCTCCTCTACATCCTCTTCAGAGTCTTCTTCATCACCATATCTCTCTGCCATGTTGACAGTCCTCCTCTAGGGACACTCATTTGAATGATGTCCCGGTTCATTACACCTAAAGCATCTTCTCGGAGCCTGTTTGGCATACAGGTTGTTTGCCTTTGGTGGATTAGAACTTGAGGCAACATTCTTTTTAGGTTCCACAGCAGGCGCTTTTCCCCAATTTTGACTTTTTCTGCCTCCGTTGGTTATACTCCTCGTTCCGAAAACCGTTGAGGGTTCCGGATAGAACTCTGTTCTCCTC
>CAOJBJ010352789.1:0-13114 GCA_948291685.1 Euphorbia celastroides | reverse complement strand
TCTCTTTCTGATCCTTCTGAGGTCTATGAACTTTACTTGCAGCTTGCAGGGATGACTAAAAAATAGACAAGGCGTTGACTTTGAAGCCTGCCATTTATGAAATGAGTTGTAGTATAGATCAAAATGTGGAGAAGTCAGAGGTGTTGAGAGTAAAGATTTGGATCAGTTTGGCTTGAAGCTAGTGTTTTCATGAACTGGAGTCTCTTTTTCTCTCTTTTTTTTTTCAGTTAGTTTGAGAATGTTTTGCTCTAGCATTGTAATCAATTTCGCTGTTGATTGTAATGTTGTCCTTGTTTTGCTTATGTGAACAAATAATAGAATAATGCATCGACGAGTAGAATAGTTGTAGAAGAGAAAGGGACAAGCCTTTTATGTATAAAGCAGTAGAAAAAGAAGTGCAGCATTCACCCAGTTGTTTCCAGTACCAGAAAAGGATCCAACATTTGCTTTTGAGCTTACTTTACATGAAAAAATACCGAGTGCTTGTCGCTTTAAGCTGTATAGTGGCAAACGCAGAAACTTCTCCAGTCACTTCCATAAAATCAAACATAAAATCATCAGCTCCATGAATTGACGCAAAACTTGGGTCAACACTTCAATTTGTACATGATTCAACACCAGAAGTTTCGATCCCAGGTTTGAATTTGTACGGTTCTAAATTGAAGTAGAAATAGAAAGATGGGCTGCACTCAATCTAAGATTGAAAATGGAGAAGCAGCCTCTCGATGTAAGTATCGTGTACAGTTCATGAAAGAAGCAGTTTCCAGCCGGAACGCATTCCTGGCTGCACGCGTTTCCTATGCAATGTGCTTGAAGAACGTTGGCTGCGCCCTCAATGACTATACCGAGAGAGAGTTCCCTCACAATCCCTTCTCCGTTGCTCTCCAAACTGTTTTCCAAACCAGATCCCTCCGGATCTCCAGAATAGTGTCTTTGCTGCAAGCAGCTAGCATGCAGTCGTTGGGGCCCGTAATAACGGAAGACGAAGCTCAGGAGACTGAGAAGCAGACTACGGAGCGATGGGAAACTACTGCTACTGCTAACGGACGAAATCATCTTTATGGCGAACCGCAGCAACCGGGGAATTTGATTGCATTATGACTCTAATTTTGCTGATAATCGCGGTATGATTTTATTCTCTTCTATGGTGAATTTGATCAATGGTACCTTTATAATGATTTCTAAGAATGCTTGGAATCACCTTAGACATTAAACTATCTAGTATTCATGTTGTAGCACATGTTGATCATTCTAAAAGGGTGATGGGGGCTATCACTTGGAATCATTCATTTGAAGGATTACCAAGTGTTGATGATAGCGAGGATGATTTCGATTTAGAGGAGAATGAAAATCTTGCTTTGGTGTTGGATAAGATGCTTGCTTGGGAAATAAAGCTTTACGATGAAGTGAAGGTATGCTTTCACAATTATCGTGGCTCCTTGTTTTCTGTCGTCAATGATGTTTTTGTGTGCTTAATTGTTGCTGATTGCATTGATCTCGATTTTGTTACAAAACACAATGTTTAGTTCATTGTTTGCATTAATTACTAGACATTGGAGCTTTATAGAGCAGTGCTGGCAATTTTGTCTCACCGGAAAGGGGAATTTAATCTTAATTGAGTATCTTGTCTGATCTCAACTTTGTTACAGTTTCAACACTTTAGTTCTTTGTTTGAATAGTTACCGGAACAGTTCTCTAGATTTTAATGAAACTCAAGATTGTTATTCCAACATAAGCGGGAGTACGTTGTATTCTATTGAACTGATTGTCCTTTGCAAAATAGAAACTTTTATCAGATCTTTGTGATCATACTCTGCCTTTTCTATTTCTTGAATGTGCATTTGTGACAGTTTTGCTTGCTTTAAGGACTTATCATTTCTTAGTGCTGTCGCCAAGTGTATGCCCGATCCTTCTCTTTCCCTCTAGAAAGTAGGAACTCTTCCCGACTCACTAATAGTTAAGTTTCAGATTGTTTGCAGCAGTGTTGTCAAAGGTGCGCTAACTAGGCAACTCACCTGCGCCTACACGGGGACTGGTGCATTCTAGGCGCCAAAGGCGCAGGTCAGGCGGACTCTAAGCATTTTAAAGTTATATTTTATAAAAAATTTAATATTCTTTTAGGAATTTGACAGTAATTAGAAGTCTAATAATCAATTTAGTATTTAATACGTATTCAAATTAGTGAAACCTTATTTACTTGTCATTTAGCATTAATTGAACACATCTAACATTATTATAAATTAACATCTTTTCCAATTAAGAATTAATGATAATAAATCAAATTAAATACTGTCCAAAACTAGACCTGTTCATTGGGTGTGCTGGGCTGAGCTTGATGGGGCTTTTTCCTGAAGACACTAACCTAAGTCTATGATAAGACTTTGGGCTCAGGCCGAGTTTAGGGAGTCAATCCCAAGCCTGGCCCGTGGCCGTCGAAAATTTATTGTATTTATTTAATGATAACCTCCACAGTTAATACTGTCCGGAGCTATCTCCTATCCAGACGGACAAAGGAGATAATATCGTCCGAAGCTATCTCATGACTAGACGAACGGAGGAAATAATACTGGCTGGAGGTACACCATATCCAGACGGACAGAGAAAATAATACTTGCTGGAGGCACACCACATTCAGACGGACGAAGAAAATAACACTGGCTGGAGACACAAGCCACCTCCAGGTGGTCACAAGAGGACCCATACCAGCTAGAGCTACATCACCTTCGGTGGTCACAAGAGAAACAATACCAGTCAAAGATACATCACCTTCGGGTGGTCACAAGAGAAACAATACCAGCCGGATCTACATCACCTTCAGTGGTCACAAGAGAAACGATACCAGTCAGAACTACATCACCTTCGGCGGTCACAAGAGAAACAATACCAGCCGAAGGTACATCACTTTCGGGTAGTTACAAGAGAACTCATACCGATTGGAGGTACGTCACCTCCAGAAGGTGGACCAAGGCATAGACATAAATGACAAACTCTTCCACTAATCAAGGCAATCTCTAATATGCATCGCCCGAATCGGCCATGTCAGAGACCTAATCTGGATTACATCAGCTAGTCCAAGCATGAAAAAGGAAAGATCAATGTCAGCATTGACCAAACACCTTCCCAAGAAGAATATGGTTCATTACCTAATCTACCCTCCGGAAAGCCAAGTATTTTCGAACCAACCACATCTCAAATAGCTCGCCTATAAATACCCCATACGAAGGAGAGCTAAGGTATGTTCTATTCTCTAACCAAAACTCTGTCAATTTGCCTTAAGATTTCCCCTTTTGGCTAACTTAGGCATCAGAGCGTTCCCCGACAGACCCCGATCTGCCGTTGTTTTCCTCTTTTGACAGGTTACATGCCGGAGAACCACTAGAACTGGCCGAAGAACCACAAGATCTGGCTGGAAAACCCAAGAACTTTCCCCTTTTGGGTACAAAGTTATCATTTAATAAAGTATAAATATTACAAGTTTTAAATAAATTTTACATATGAATACATAGTTTAGTAAAATTCTTAAATGTATACTTAATAATTTAGTCTATTAATATAAAAATAAACATATAAAATATAAATATAATTAAAAACTATAAAGGAAATATATTTTTTTATTTATCGGACCGAGCTCGGATATTTATATAAAAACCAAGTCCGACCAACTTCGGGCTTTTACGGGTTCGGGCCGGACTTTATATTAAAATAAATACCCAAGTCCGCCCATTTTGAACGGTCGTATTGGACCTAGCGGGTACTTCAGCCCTAGACAGGTCTACCCAAAACAACAAAGCAATATATATAGAAATAGAACGTTGATTATGTTTAATTTCTACAATAGCAAGCGTGTTCCTATCAACACCAACTGGCCTTAGTGTGCTTTTTTCTATCTCCTCTACTCCAATCTAGGCCTGTTTAACGAATGAATACGAAACGAATACCTCAATATTTGTATTTGTATTCATTTATTATCCGAATATTTGTATTCGTATTTTTTTATTATCCGAATAATTATTCGTGTTTGTATTCATATTCATTTAAGAATTCGAATTATTTGTATTCATTTAAATATTCTTTTAAATATTTGTATTCACATTCTTATTCTTATAATTATAATAAATGAAAAGCCCACTTAATCTGAAACTTACGAAATATATACATATAAAAGGAAAAATACAAGTTGCTTTTAAATATTGTTAATTACTATCATTAGCATCTATTGTTGATATTTTAATAACAATAATAATAATGTTATTTTATTTTCCGAATAATTAAACGAATAGCGAATACGAATACCTCAATATTCGGATAGCATCTGAATATTTTTTTTATTCATCTTCGTATTCATATTCGTTTATCAACGAATACGAATATGAATAAACGAATACGAATACGAATACCGAACTATTCGTTGATTATTCGGTTCGTTAACAGCCCTACTCCAATCCACAGCTTAAACAATCAAGGCATGTCATTATATTTCCTGTTTATCAAACAATTTCCTGTCTTATTAAGTTGCTTTGAGTTTATATGTAAAAACCTGTAAGCCACAACAGATTGCCATAACTCATAGCAATAAAATCAAAGACTTCAAAACGGATTCCGTTTGTTGCCATGTTACAGCAAAAATTCAGATTTATATTAATTTTCAAGGCTGACTTTTTACTTTTTTATTTTTCTTTCATAGTTTTAACACTTAGACTTAGCATAATTTATATATATTTTATAGCCCTGTTGCCTTCTATGCTTCTTTGTAGGCAGCTGAAATCATGGAAGACGAGTATCAAAAGAAGGTTGCCTTGCTAAATGAGCAGAAGAGGCGGGGTAGTGATCCTTTATCACTGGAAAAACTAGAAGCCGCTGTGGGTCGTTTGCATGCAAAATACATAGTAGACACGCAATTAATAGTTTCAACTGTTGCAGAGATAACTTGCCTGCGTGACCAACAACTATATCCGAAACTTGTTCAGCTTCTGGATGGGTAAGTTTATTCTTTAGATTCACCCTCACCCGAAACAGGAGGTTGTTAAAGTTGCATCGATCATTGTAGATAAAAGCAAACATTTTTATGAAATTTGGTAGCTCGTAATACACATATTCTGCTTATCTTTCAACAGTGTGGCAAGGTTTTACAGTCATATTAGGTGGAGTTATTGGCAGTTCTTTTGCATATACAATTATCATGATTTTATGTTCTGACCATGGTTATCACGGTGTCTATTTGATGTGAGCTCGTGCCTGTCAAAGTGCTTGGCTTGTCTTCTAATCAGTTAGGTTGGATATTCTAAGATGCATTTTTTTTGTTGTTGGCATGGTATTGCACTGTGCTAATACTCTTCACTCGTACTTGGTTATTGTTTCTGTTTTTTCCTATTGTTGTAAGATATAATATATGAAAAAAAGAGCAATCTTTTGCTCAAATCATCAATGTGAATTGCAGGATGGCAACGATGTGGGAGACCATGTGTTATCATCATGAAACCCAGACATATATTGTATTTTCCCTGAAATCACTGGATAAATATGAAGTGGCGAGAGAAACCAATGATGATCATCACGATCGCACTATTCTGCTGTTTCATGTTGTGAGTGAATGGCAGAGACATTTTTGTGGACTTGTAGAGTATCAGAAGGAATACATAAGGGCTCTCAGCAATTGGGTAAAGCTAAGCCTAATCCCCATTGAGAGCAATTTGAAAGAAAAGGTTTCTTCTCCTCGGGTTCATAACCCGCCAATTCACGATCTTCTCATAGATTGGGATGATGAGCTGGAAAAATTCCAGATGAGGTTGCAAGAAGTGCAATAAGCATTTTTTCTGCTGCGATACAGGCCATTGTTTCTGATCAAGATGAAGAGATAAATATGAGAAAAAAATGTGAATGCGAAGGGAAGAAGCTGCAGATGATTGGTAGACAATATGAAGAATGGTGCTGGAAACACGGGGTAATTGGAGAAATGGAACCCGATAACCCTCTCAAGATTGCAAAGGAAGAGAGAGAGTTGGTTGTGGTCTCATTGATGCAACAGCTGAAAGAGGACGAGGAAGAACACCGGAAAATTTGCAGACAGGTGAGAGAGAAATCTATGGCAAGCCTCAAACATCGGTTGCCTGAGCTTTTTAGGGCAATGTCGGAAATCGCTCTGGCTTGTTCGATTATGTACAGTAGTTTGAGATCCATTGCAGAAAGCCAGTAATTTCCTGGTCAAAATCAATGACAAGTGTGATGATTTCTGGTTTTGTATCGTTACTATGTATTATCACTCTATGTATTTTATTGCTACAAATGTAGGTAAACTTGTTGGTAACTTGTTGCCATTACAATCCATGCAGAGCTTTCATAAATAAAAAAAAAACTGCAGACTACAAAGGCTGGCTTCATAGTTCAAATTATCATAAAAACATCATGAACATTGTGTTTACTTATATTTACTTTTACTTTACTAACATAGGGGTCGAATTTACATTTATTTACTTATATTTACTTTATTTTTATTTATTTCTTCTAATTAAATAACTAACACTTGATTCATTTGTCCATTTTTTCATGTTTGAATTTTACATTGAGGGTAAAAATTGACACTAGTACAAATGTTATTAACTAAAGAACTATAACAACTATTTCAAGTTATCTCCGTATTCTTGTATCATTTTCATCCCATATTTGCTCCAATGGTATATCAACTTCTGAAGCTTGAAGGTAACGCCGGTCTTCTAAATCATTCCATATAACCTCCATAGATATTTCTCCTTCCAGAGCTTCAACTATCTATATATTCACATTAATCGAGCATCAGATGTTGCTTGGTAGCTCAGACCGGTCCAACTTTATAACTTTAGAGAGTCCGAATCCGGCTTTTTACTACTAATTGGGACATTAAATTTATACCATAAGGAGTTACCAGCTTCATTTTCGGCCTAGTTACTTCAGATTTGTATATGCAAGATGCAGCACAACGTATCATCCGGTCCATCTCTTCAACAACATAGTGCCTCCTCAATGCCAGATCAGCAATGCCATCGTGCTTCTGATTCCTCAAAGCTTCTTTTAGCAATGGCAGAATCTGTTTCCAAATCGATTACATATGTGATAGAAATTAGAATCACTAAAATTGATTGTTTGTTTTTCATGGAGGAAATTAAATCGATGATTGCTTGGGAAAAAGTGCTCTATGACGAATTCCGCTTGCTTTATGAACCTTTGAGTGTTAAACTCTGGAGAGGTTAGCTCGGGAAAAATCCTCCCTTGAGCGCAGTTTATCGTTGTCACTTATCTATCCCAAAGCATTCATTTAATATTAAAAAGAAAAAATCAATATCCATCATCAAGCAAGCAATTCAAATAATCAAGAAGAAGAAATCAGGTATTATTTATTTCTTATCTTTTAATAATGTTCAAACTTTCATCTACTTCTACTCATCTTCTTCTTAAAATTTATATAGTAATCATGTATATCATCCAAATTGAAATAAACACTTTAAATAACTAATTAATAAACAAGGTTTGTTAACAAAATGATTATATTCACCGAATTATCATTAGAAAGTTTCATACTAGAAATTGTTGAACCAAGCAATTATACTATTATAAAACTTGTTGAAAAAAGAATAGATCTAATAACACAAAAAGAAGTAAAACATAGAGATTTAAAAATAAGATTCATTGAACAAATAATAGATAGAAAAATTGAAAAACAATGTCAATAAGTGATATAGAATTAATTTGCATTGTAATATTAGACAATGGTATTATTATAGAAGAAATAGAAATAAGCATTTCAAGAAAATATATACAAAGTATATTACTAAATCATGAAAGTATTGAATACATAGAATTTTATATTAAACTTAACTAAAATGATTTATTCAACGTCAATTCTAACATTCAGTTCCGCACTAGAAATTACTGTAGCATCACGGCCCGAATGGTATACTCTCTATTTAACAAATTTCCACGTAAGCAATGCATTCTCTCTATCTGAAAAATAATACCAAATTTGATGCTCTGCATCACAAAACTGTTCGACCCCAAGTTTTACTGCACTGATTTACTATTTATCCTTATTTTCCTATTGTAGTTTGTACGTGTCAGGGCTTTGCTAGATGCCAGTTAACTTTGATGAAAAAGTACAAGGCCTAGATTCTTCATTCCCCAACTTAATTTATTCTCCTTCTTCTTCTTTACATCATATCCCACACCGCCCATGAGTTGGCCTCACCTGTCCGCATCTATACGTATTTCTTTTAATCAAAATTCTCACCAATGAGAGCGCTTCTTTTTAGATATCATATTTAACGAATAGAAACCGGATGTAGAGCTTATATTTATGAACGAACTACTTTTTTTACTAGTTAAACATGCGAGTTTAACTGCTATTTCAATAAATTGCTTCTATGAATTTTTTAAAATTAGAAACTTATATTGTTTTTTCTTGAAAAGGGCTTTTCAGATAAGAAATTTTAGAAAGCAACGTCAAAATGGGCCCCTGATATATATGTCATACATCCCGCTAAATTCTTCAAGGGCTTCGTTATAAAAAAATATGGGTAACAAGGAAGGTTTAGTTACAATTAAAATATTTCTTATTATCTATCAATTCAATAAATTTCTTGAATAAGCTCATCTCAATACGTATTGCCTATTTACCCATTATATCTAGGTACCTCTATATGCATTATGTGATTGGAACTTCAAAGTTCAATCAACAAAGAGAATTGGTATCTAAATTAGACTAGCCGGATTGAGTTCCAGCCGAATATGATTGCACTAAACATAAATATGCATTGTTCAAGCATAACCCGCCAATTGTGACATTCAAGTTGAGCTGAGTTGGACTTAAGTTTGAGCTTACATGGAGTTAATACAATGAAAAATCATATGCTAATTAATTTGTACCAAAAGTTTTGTTCCGTGCTCCAGTTGTAAATTCTATAAAAGTGAAGGGGCTTACATGCATTTTTTCCCTTATCATAGAGTTTCATAGTTATGGGTTTGACTTGGGAATTGCTTACATTGGAATCCAGCCAATCAGAAACGACAATCATCACCAATCCCTACGCCCTTGTCTATTCACTTACCCAAACAACTACTCTTCCAGCGTACATCAAACGACAGCACAGTACCAAAACGACATCTCTCTGTTCACCTCCAAATTCCCCCCTCTGCTTTTTTGGCAACTTGGCACCCACCCAAAAGAGAAAACAAAGCTAGAAACTTGTCGAACAATTCTTTTCCTTTTTCATTCCCTCTTTTCCCCTTTCAATTTTCACTTTAATCTGTACATAATCAAATCCCCCACTTGGGATTTCAAATCTGAAACTGTACATACAAAACCTGTAAATTCAAGCAAAAATTGAATCATGGGCTGCACTCAATCGAAGATCGAGAACGAAGAAGCAGTCACACGATGCAAAGATCGGAAGCAATTCATGAAAGAGGCTGTTTCCAGCCGGAACGCCTTCGCCGCCGCGCACTCCGCCTACGCGATTTGCCTGAAGAACACCGGCGCCGCCCTCAGCGACTACACCCAGGGAGAATTTTCACACCACCCCGCCGCCGCCGCATCCGCCGCCGCGGTTCAATCCGTCGCCGACACCTCCTCCTCAATCGAGATCCCCCCGCCACCGCCGCCCCTCCCCAATTTCCAAAACCCGGTCCCCCTTCAGCGAGCTGCCAGTATGCCGGAAATTAAACCAAAGATCGAGTCAAAATCGGTGGCGCCTACGATAATGGAAGACGAGGAAATGGAATTCGAAGCTCAGGATAACGAGAAATTGACGAGAAAACGGAGTAGCAGTAGCAACAGAGGGAGCAGCAGTAACAGAGAGAATCAAACCCCTCAACAGCCGCAGCCGCCGGAGCCGTGGAAAGAGGAGGCGATGAGAGGGTCAACTATGCATCAGGGAATGTCTTGGGGGGATTACATTTTTGCGCCGCCGGAGACGATGAGGGGGCCGAGTTTAGCTGAACCGGAACCGGTGGAGGAATTGGGAAGAAGGGAATTTGTGGAGAAAGCGAATAGAGCTCCAATTGAGAAGGTTCCGGAACCCGAGCCGGAGCCTGAGCCTGTGGTGGAGGTGGAGGAGAAGGAGGAAAAGACGGTGGAGCTTCCGGTGCCGGTGCCAATGCCGGTGGTGGAGAAAAAGGTGGTGAAGAAAGGAGGGGAAATGGGGAGAAGGGGAACGAAGCCGGTGAGTTTGATGCAGATATTTGCTGATCTTGATGACCATTTCTTGAAGGCTTCTGAGAGTGCTCATGAGGTTTCTAAGATGTTGGAGGCTACCAGATTGCATTATCATTCTAATTTTGCCGATAATCGCGGTATTGTTTTGTTCTGTTCTCTGTTAATTTGATTCGATTAACCTTTATATTTTGGTGAAAATTTGCATCTGTGGTGAATTTGATTGGAGAAAAGTAGACAAATGTGCCTTTTGTTCAATATGATTTGTGTTGGTTGTGGAATTAGACCAGGATTGAGACTTTTGGTTGTCCCTTGCTGTGTGGTTCAGTTATATCATGTTGCTTTATCGTTGATGGATAGCATTATTGGAAAATAAATAGGAGATAATTTTAAATAGTACGGTGCTTGCTTAATATGGGATGTTTGACAGTCATGATCTTTTGTGTTGGAAATGGACAATTATACTTGAAATTAAATGTTGGTCTTTTCTGGGAAGTTATTGATGAATAAGTAAAATGATGCCTTTGGCCATTTTCCTGCCTTGAAGTGATTCTCTCTTTTTTTTGTTTATTATTATTAGTTTACCTTTACTAAACCATGTTGGCGTTTTTCGTTGTGAGAATATCTGACAAACCAATTTGACTATGCAGAAATGTTCATTCACTTGTTCTTATGCTCTAACCTGTTCAATATATATGTTTCCCTCTGTGAAAATTAAAAGCAAATTTGTCTTTGAGTTTCCCTTCTCTTGATGGGAAAAGAAGTTGATCAGTTTGTGGCAATTTTTAACGATGCTTGGAATTACCTTAGACATGTTAGTAACCTCATTATTTATGATGTAGGCCTTATTGATCATTCTAAAAGGGTGATGCGAGTTATCACTTGGAATCGTTCATTTAAAGGAATGCCAAGTCTTGATGATGGCCAGGATGATTTCGATACAGAGGAGAATGAAACTCATGCTACAGTGTTGGATAAGATGCTTGCTTGGGAAAAAAAGCTCTATGATGAAGTTAAGGTATGTTTTCATAATCATTGTGGCTCTGTGCGTTCCTTCATATTCTTACATAACATTAGTGATGCTTATGGTTGCTTATTTCACATTAGTAGTTTTACTTATGCATCTTGCCCGATCTCAACTTTCTTGCAATACCGAAAGTTTAGCTCATTGTTCGAATTAGTCACTGGAAACTGGAGCTTTATTGAGCAGGGCTACTGTCATGTTTTCTTGGATAATGGGAAATCAACTTCTCTCCTGTATCTTGTCTGATCTCAACTTTGTTATAATACCAAAAGCTTAGTTCTTCGTTTGAACGGTTTCTTCTAGTTTCATTGAGAAGTACTTGGTACGAGGGTGTTATTTTGTAACTTCTCTCTGGAAATTGGGAATTCCTTCATCATATATCTGTTGCTTCTTTTATTCATAGTTTCAGAAAAACTCCTCTCATTATGCTGGACGAATTCTGTATATGTTAATGAAATTTGAGATTGTTTCCAACATCAGTGGGACTAGATATTTTTCTGTCAGATTGAGTTCACTTCCAACTGAATGTCCTATATAGGGTGCAAATCTCTTAGAGATTTAAAGGATTATACTCAGCATTTTTGCTCTCCAGAACTGGAATAGGATTTATAGGCTTTGTAGCTATATCAGCTATAACTTCTAGAATTGGAGCTCAAAAACATTATAGGGATGCCCTGTACCTAGAGCTACCTGTTTCATTTCGAAATTTCATACATTGTCAAAGTATGCCATTTTCATCATTTTATGTTGTGGCGAATTTAATTAAAATGTAAAGAAATCTGGTTCCTGGAGTGTCTCGCCGTTGTGTATGTGATTCTTTTTTTTTACTTTTTAATCTTCTATTTCACCTTTTACAGCAATCGAAGGAAATGTGATTGCCTTCTTATATTGGTTTGATGCTTGTGGATAGGCAGGTGAAATTATGAAATACGAGTATCAAAAGAAGGTTGCCATGCTAAATAATAAGAAGAAGCGGGGTAGTAATCCCGAATCACTGGAGAAGCTAAAAGCAGCAGTGAGTCATTTGCATACCAGATACATTGTCGACATGCAATCCATGGATTCAACTGTTGCTGAGATAAACCGCTTGCGTGACGAACAATTATACCCCAAACTCGTTCAGCTAGTAGACGGGTAAGTCGTTTCTAAATCCACCCCATACCCGAATCAAAAAGTTTTTTAAATTTATCAGTACAAATAAAGACTGGATATTCAGCCTATCTTTTGGCAAGTCTTGTAAGAGTTTAGGTCGAAGACGTCAAAGATCCTGACCTTTAACGCGCCAACTTGTGGGTAGCCTTTGACTTTTCAAAGATGTCATTCTTCCAGTTTTATTTATCTTACTAGAAGTTGACATATGGCATTTAGAATGCAAATTGGTGTACTTTTTGCAAGTTCAAGGAGCCCCGGAAAGTTTTTTGGGGGCCATTGGTGCATTCACCCAAGAATGTATTAGAATTGACTTTTATATGACACGAAATCATTGTTGTTAATTGCAGGATGGCAACAATGTGGGAAACTATGCGTTATCACCACGAAACCCAGTCAAAGATCGTGTATGCCCTAAAATCCCTCGAAAACTCGGAAGTAGTGAGAGAAACAAGCGAGTATCACTACGACCGCACGATCCAACTCTGTGGAGTAGTCCGTGATTGGCACACACAATTCTGCAGACTCATCGACTATCAAAAAGAATACATAAGAGCCCTCAACAACTGGCTAAAGCTAAACCTCATCGCAATCGAGAGCAATCTCAAAGAAAAAGTCTCCTCTCCACCTCGGGTTCAAAATCCCCCAATCCACGCACTTCTCATTGCTTGGAATGACGACTTAGAAAAACTCCCAGACGAAGTAGCTCGTAGTGCAATAAGCAATTTCGCTGCTGTGATTCAAACCCTAGTCCACAACCAAGA
>CAOJBJ010352694.1:0-10471 GCA_948291685.1 Euphorbia celastroides | reverse complement strand
ACTAATAGCATGCTAAATCATCCCCTAAGTATGATTTACCAATGCAATGTCACAATGAGCCCTCAACGTATATGTTATCAATACTAGTTGAAGGTATATTTTATGGTGACTTTATTTTACCTTACTTTGTCATCACCTTTAAATTGAATTTCATTACACTAATTCAGTAGTGGTGAAAAAAGAGAGTAACCTTAACTTTAAAAGAAACAAAGTCACTATAATCTTCACTCATTTAAAAGATCAAAGCTTTAAAATTGGACTAATGTAAGTTTATTACCTTGGCAAGCCAAATTTGTTATACGCTACAATACCATTTTAGTGGTAAAAGAAAAAGATTTAAGTTAATGCAATTTTGTTGATACTTATATTCGAGTTCAAAATTTTAGGTGTTTGGGATTGAAGTTGTTGTCTCCAAAAATTGTTTTTACAAAATTTTCACATAACAATATATATTTTGGCTTGTTGACAATGCATTTTGGCCAATCATACCAACAAACTGAAAATTGTTAAGACTACTTTTCCAAAATTGAAATTTACTACTTATAAAAAAAGCTTTAAAATAACGCTGATAGAAACAACAATATAAAAACCAATTCCAACAAATTAATCTAAACAAATTGTATGTGTAGTAAGCATCACATACATTTAAAAGAAGGTGAAAAACTGAAATAATATAGATGACTTGTGAGGACTGAGTGAAGGACACATGCAAAATTACAAAAGGGAGGCAGTGAATGAGTGATTGAGTGATAAAAGAAAGCAGAAACGGTTCACCAGTAGGCAGAGGACACCTTTCTGCACCAACTTGTAACTGTAGGGTTAAGCCATCCCACTCCCAATAATATACTGCCTGAGCTCAAATTTAAAATGGGTGAAATGCAACTACAGTGTCTACAAAATTTGTATTTCAATATACTAAATTCATGATTATGACATTTACACTATATATTTCCCATTAAAATAGCTAACCTAAACATTCATTTTTTTCTATTCTATTATTATATACATAACCTTTTGTCATAAATTACTTATGTCACATCAATATTGTGACTTTTTTTTATTTGGTAGAAATCAATATTGTGACTTTAGAGTCAACTAAACTTGCAAATAAACTTGCAAACTACATATTTTAGTGATTATGGGTATACCATTCACACAAAGTTTTATTATCACTTTCTCAGAGAAAGAACTTTACTAAAAGAAAAGGAAAATGCAGACAATATAAATTACAAATCGATGGAATGAAAAAGATTAAGGCTCAAAATAATGTTATAAGGCTATAATATTGTACTTTTTTGTGGCATTGAGTTAGAAAATCAATATCAATCTAATGTTGTTTTGACTGTTGATAGGCAAAAGAACAAGATTGATAGACCTGTTTTTGCATTGATATTTGTATGTAATTATTTATATTTGAAGTAATAATTTGATAGAATAATTGTCAAACTCAATTGAAACAATAATATCGTTTACTACGATTATGATAACATTGTTTATGAGTTATATTGGCTTCCTTTAAGATAAATAGACATCTGAACTACCACTTAGAGCATATTATCTTTAAAACTAAGTTATCCTGAGTAAGGCTTCAACAATGAACTTTTATTCTTAACATTAAGTACTAATAAAAAAATTTATTTATGACAAGCAATATAATATTAATTAACATTAGCAATCAATTTTATAAATTATTATCTTAACATTAAATTTTATTATTTATTAATATGATTTTTTTATTAATATTTTACAAGTATTTTCATCAAGGTATATTGTCCAGGACTTAATCACCGTTAAGGATCTTTAACCCTCACAACAAATGTATTTAGTGAGGTTCAAACCTTGTTCTCCTTCTGCATACTCAGTCTGTATTGCCAATTGAGCTACACCTTGTTGGTATTTAAGTTTATAAAAGATTCGATACTTGGAATCTAATTTTCAAGAGAAAAGACTTCCATTTTATAGGTCCCGTGTGACTAATTTACACATGTCAGAGGGGGGTGAATGACTTTTCCCATTTAAAAATGAATTAAATTCTTAACTTAAAATACCCTGATTTAAGTCAGCAGAATAGTGGTTCCGCTGATGCAACACTCGCGCTAATGACTAGTCAGTCAGCGAGGTTGTTCACACTGAGAGTTAAGTTAGTGAGCGTGCTGATAGTTTTAATTAACACAAATAGTAAAGTAAAAAGTATAAGGATAAGAAAATCTTCACTCAGCGATTTTATCCTGGTTCAGCAGTCTGTGCCTACATCCAGTCCCCGGATACCCTCTCCGAGATTAAATCCACTAAGTGACTCCTTGACGGCGGAGAAGCCTTCTTACAGAGTTATACCAGTTACAGAGTACCATCCTCAGCAACCTAAACTCTCGAGTTGTACCAGTTACAAAGTTCCTCCTCTGCAACCTAAACTCAAACTCACTGAATGGATTCTACAGATTTGTACCAGTTACAGAGTACCCTCATCAACAACCTAAACTCTAACCCACTGAATGGATAACCTTTCCACTTAGTCTACTCAGCTTGAAAACAGATTTAGCCTCACACCTAGCTATTACAACTATTCTTAAGACAGAGCAGAAATTCAGTTCTTTCAATAGACCGGTGATTGAGCTTTTTCAAAAATTACTTTGAGCAGAGATTTCGACAGAGTTTCAGCTTAAGCAATTTTCTCGATAGCTTTCTCTTCGAGTCTTCATCCTTTTATAGAGAGATTCTGAAAGTAGCCGTTGAGTCTTCTAACGGCTGGATTTACTAATCTGAGTTTAAAAATTTGTCCGTTTAGAGACAGGTCTTTCTTTAATCCAAAGATTAGTCTTGATGAAAACTTCCTCTACAATCTTTTGATTTTTGAAATCGTAAACTTTGACGTTGTTGACGCGATTTGATTTGTTCTGTGAAATTGTGGCAGGTTTTCTTCGTAGTAGGTACTGTGCGCGGCGGTGTCAGATGCGCACTTTTGTCTTTTCTTGGTTTTCGCCATACTCTGTCAGATTTGCCTTTTTGTCGGAGTAGAGTAGCTGTCAATAAGACAAACTAACTTTTTGAGTTGACTAAGGCTTCCTCAATTGACGCTTTAATTTGTCAGTGCTACGTTCCATCAGTGAACTTCTCCACTTGCTTGACTGTGAGACTTCATTTACTCAACAACACTTAGCCAAAGCAAAACTTCGACCTTCAGTGAGCTGGAGTGTCAGCGGGCTTCGGGCATCAGCGAGACTAGTGCAACATGCTTTATCCATAGTAGTTGAGCAACACAACTACCAGCAGCGATGTATTCGGCTTCTGTTGTGCTGAGTGCAACTGATGTTTGCTTCTTTCTATACCATGAAACGAGACATTCTCCAAGGAAATGAAAACCTCCACTGGTGCTTTTCCTGTTGAGTGAGTCTCTTCCATAATCAACGTCAGTGTATTCTCTCAGCGTCAGATCAGCAGAGCTAGGATACCAGAGTCCTGCATCGATAGTGTCGCGCAAATATCGAAGTATTCTCTTTACCATAGTAAGATGAGAATCTTGGGGGTTAGATTGATAGCGAGCGCAGTAACATACACTGTATTGAATATCAGGTCTACTAGCTATTAGATAAAGTAAAGATCCGATAATACCTTTGTAGAGCTTAGTGTCTACAGGACTATTTTCCTCATCATTACTCAGAATTGTGTTTGTAGCCATTGGGGTTGACATTGGCTTGGCTTTCTCCATGTCATAATTTTTTATCAGCTCCTTTGCATACTTGGACTGATTTATAAAAATTCCCTTTTCTCCTTGCTTGATTTGAAGTCCAAGGAAGAAAGTGAGCTCTCCCATCATTGACATTTCGAATTCACTCTTCATTTACTTACTGAACTCAGCACACATTTTGTCATCAGTGGCTCCAAAAATGATGTCATCGACATAAATTTGGACGAGAAGCACTTGCTCTTTTCTTCGCTTGATGAATAAAGTTGTGTCTAATCTCCCTCTGTTGTAGCCTTTCTGCAAAAGAAAACCAGTTAGTCTTTCATACCATGCTCTTAGGGCTTGCTTCAGTCCATAGAGTGCTTTCTTCAGCTTGAAGACATAATCTGGATATTTTAGATCTTCAAATCCAGGGGGCTGCTTGACATACACTTCTTCTTGAATATAGTCATTCAGAAAGGCACTTGTAACATCCATTTGGTATAATTTGAATCCCATATGAGATGCAAAGGCACATAAGATTCTGATAGCTTCTAATCTTATGATTGGTATGAATGTCTCATCATAATTGACTCCCTCTTGCTGATTGTAGCCCTGAGAAACCAATCTGGCTTTGTTTCTAACTACAACTCCAGCTTCATCGAGTCTGTTCCGAAAGACCCATTTGGTGCCGATGATTGACTTGTTCTTTGGTCGAGGAACTAGATCCCACACTTTGTTTTGCTTGAATTGATCCAATTCTTCTTGCATTGCCATCATCCAACTATCATCACCTTCAACGTCTTCGAATTTCTTAGGTTCCAGTAGAGAGACAAAAGAAGAATTGTTGATATCACGATTCAGCTGACCCCTGGTGCGAAAAGGATTGAAGACATTATCTAGAACTTTATTGAGGTCATGATCTCGATTAGTTCTAATCTCTCGCGGTAGATCAATACGCTGATGTGAGGTGCTTGGTCCAGCATAATCTGAGTACTGATTAACATCATTCTTATCAAAGTCCAATTTCTTAACTTGATCAGAGATGACATTTACATCAGTAGACTGTCTAGCTTGCTGAGAAGTGTCAATAGGCACTTGGATAGCTTCTTCCTCAGCCATTCTTGCTCCAGATTCAAAAGATGGATTTTTATCGAATTTTACATGAATAGATTCTTCAGTTAATCCTGACCTCTTGTTGTAGACTCGATAATCTTTGCTTTGTGAAGAATATCTAAGAAATATGCCTTCATCCGATTTTGGATCAAACTTAGCAAGATTATTTTTGACATTCAGCACAAAACACTTGCTTCCAAATGCTTTGAAGTATCTCACTTTCGATTTTCTTCCTTTCTAGAGTTCATAGGGAGTCTTGCTCAGCTTATCTCTGATAAGAACGCGATTGACCACATGACATGCTGTGTTAACAGCTTCTCCCCAGAAGTACTTGGACAAGTTGTTCCCACTCAACATCGTTCTTGCCATTTCGATCAGAGATCTGTTCTTCCTCTCAGCAACCCCATTTTGCTGAGGAGTGTGTGGTGCTGAGAATTCATGACTAATTCCATATTCTGAACAGAAATCCTCGAAGTACTTATTTTTGAACTCTCTTCCATGATCACTCTGAATTCTCATTATGATATGATCTCGCTCATTCATCATCCTTAGTAATAACTTTGAGAGTGAATCAAAAGCTTCATCCTTGATCGCTACAAAGAGCACCCATGTGAAACGTGAGTAGTTGTCCACGATCATAAATGAGTATTTATTTTCTTCAAGGCTGTTGGGAGTCACTAGTCCAAATAGATCCATATGCAGCAACTCCAAAGGACGCTTTGTTGATATATCAGTAATAGATTTGAAGGACCCTCGAGATTGATTTCCCATTTGACAAGCAGAGCATAACTTATCTTTTGGAATAACGATTTTGGGTAATCCTTCAACAAGATTGAGCTTTATCAGCTTTGACATGATCTTCAGATTGATATGCCCCAATCTTCCATGCCACAGTCAGGCTTCTTCTTGCTTTGTCAATAGACAGATCTGATCTGTTGATTTGCCTTTAAATAATTCAAACAGATAGACATTGTTTGATCTTGTTGCATTTAGGATGGTCTGGTCAGATTTGTAGTCAATGACAGAACATCCCTCAGCATCGAACACCACTTTTTGCCTTTGTCGTAGATTTGTGAGACACTGAGAAGGTTGAATTTCAGTCCTTTGACAAGAGACACTTCTTCAATAGATGGATTGACCCCCCAACAGTTCCACTTTCGATGATCTTTCCTTTCTTGCTGTCTCCAAAGCTGACACATCCATTTCTTTTCTGCTCCAATGTTATGAATTGATTTTCATCACCAGTTATGTGCCTCGAGCATCCACTATCCAGGTACCATTTTTTGTTGTCATTAGTTGATCTTAGGCTGACCTGCACAAGAATCAAACAACTTTAGGTACCCAAACCTTAGTGTTGGGTCCTCTTTTTTGAGCGTTCATTAGGTCGATATCATTCCAGTCAGATTCAGCATAGCCATTTTTATGCCGACATTATACCGTGGCATGCCCAGTCTTTCCACAGATTCAACATCCTCCACTGGATGCTTTTGGCGCTGAGGTTGATTGTCTCATGTTGACCTTGTGGGACTGAGTCCTTTCAAGACACCGAGTAGGCCTTTTAAGTGGCCTTTTCTGAGTGGCATTTTTCTTGTGCTTAGCTAGCTCATTTTTACTTTTACACAGTGAGTGATTGTTTCTCAGAACATCGATCTTGCTTAGTAGCTGCTAACCAAGATCATCATGGTGAGCTACAACTGTCATCAAGTATCGAGCATCAAGAACTAGCGAGGCAATTATGTCCTCTAGCTATTCATAGCTTCTTTCAATTTTCTTGAGCCTTGTATTTAAATCTTTGGATTGCTTCATTAGATGGTTTATCAGTTTAGCTAACTTAGAATTAGAAAGAGTTTTTGAGTTTACCTCGGTTGATTTCCCTTTCTCATTTGCTCTAATCTTCTTCTGCTGAGAAGCTTCGTCAGCGGAAGAGAATTAAGACTCAGTATTGGATGAGGATTCATCGTCGCTGGTTTCTACAACCATGAAAGCCTTCACTCCTGATTCTTGAACTTCTTCTTCTGAGGATGACGATGTTGACTCTTCGACATCGCTGTCACTCATTTGAGCCACCATAGCCTTCCTTTTATCTTTATTGGTCTTGGGACAACTGGACTTGATGCGTCCCTTCTCTCCACATCCAAAACACTGGATCTCGTTGTTCACACCATTTCTGTCTTCAGATGTCCTTTTCTTAGGCACAAACTTTGAAGAAGATGATTTTTTCCTAAATTGCTTCTTATCATACTTTCCTTTCTTCTTCAAGATCTTTTTCAGCTTTCTAGACAACATTGCTACCTGCTTATCAGAGTCATAGCTATTAGATGAATCAGAAGAGTTTTTTACCTTGAGTACGATCTCTTTCTTTCTTTTCTCCTTTGATCTGCTTCGTTGTCCTTCTTCTTTGTATCGCTGAAGCGACATTTCCTCAGTGAGTAGACTTCCTATCAGTTCATCATATTTATAGGTTCTCATGTCATGAACTTGCTCGATTACATTCTTGATAGGATTCCACTCAATGGTGAGACTTCTGAGTATCTTCTTCACTCTTTCTTCCTTGCTGATCACTTTTCCAAGTCTTTTAAGCTTGTTGACCAGCTGAGTGTATCTGGTGTTCATGCTGGAGATGTTTTCTCCAACTTCCATGTGAAAAATCCTATGCTTCCTCATCAGAAGGTTGATTTTACTCTTTTTCACCTTTTCTGTCCCTCCATGTGTAACTTCAAGCTTTTTCTAGATCTCTTGTGCTGATTCGCAACCTGAAATTCTATTATACTCTGCAGCATCTAACGCACAATGAAGCGTATTAATAGCTAAAACATCTTCTTTCATTCTATTGATATCTGTATCGTCCCACTCATCTTCAGGTTTAGGGACAGTCTGACCCTTTACAACTTTTGTTGGACTGTAAGGTCCATTGTAGATGCAGAGCCAGGCTCGCATGCTCTGTGATTTTATGAAGTTGACCATTCTGATTTTCCAGAAGGGGTAATTCCTTTCGAAGAATAGAGGAGGTCCGATAATCGAGTTTCCCTCAGAGAGGATCTCAGTTGACTCGTTACCTGGAAGCATTATGACATTGTTATAATTAGCCATTAGAGATCTTTGTGCTCTAAACAGTGAAGTTTAGAAGATATGAGCAACCACTCTGATACCAATTATAGGTCCCGTGTGGCTAATTTACATGTGTCAGAGGGGGTGAATGACTTTTATAGTTTAAAAATAAATTAAAAGCTTTAAATAAAATACCCCGATTTAAGTCAGCAGAATAGTGGTTCCGCTGATACAACACTTGCACTGATGACTAGTCAGTCAGCGAGGTTGTTCACACTGAGAGTTAAGTTAGTGAGCGCGCTGACAATTTTAATTAACACAAATAGTAAAGTAAAAAGTATAAGGATAAGAAAATCTTCACTCAGCGATTTTATCCTGGTTCAGCAGCCTATGCCTACATCCAGTCCCGGGATACCCTCTCCGAGATTAAATCCACTAAGTGACTCCTTGTCGGTTGAGAAGCCTTCTTACAGAGTTATACCAGTTACAGAGTACCCTCCTCAGCAACCTAAACTCTCGAGTTGTACCAATTACAGAGTCCTCCTCTGTAACCTAAACTCAAACTCATTGAATGGATTCTACAGAGTTGTACCGGTTACAGAGTACCCTCCTCAGCAACCTAAACTCTAACCCACTTAATTGATACCCTTTCCACTCAGTCTACTCAGCTTGAAAACAGATTTAACCTCACACTTAGCTATTACAACTATTCTCAAGACAGAGCAAAAAATTCAGTTCTCTCAATAGATCGACGATTGAGCTTTTTCGAAAATTACTTTGAGCAGAGATTTCGACAGAGTTTGGGCTTAAGCAATTTTCTCGATAGCTTTCTCTTCGAGTATTCATCCTTTTGTAGAGATATTCTGAAAGTAGTCGTTGGGTCTTCTAACGGATGGATTTACTAATCTAAGATTAAAAATTTGTCCATTTAGAGACAGATCTTTCTTTAATCCAAAGATTAGTCTTAATGAAAACTTGCTCTACAATCTTTTGATTTTTGAAATCATAAACTTTGACGTTGTTGGCGCGATTTGATTGGTTCTGTGAAATTGTGGCAGGTTTTCCTCGTAGCAGGTACTGTGCGCGACGGTGTCAGATGCGCGCTTTTGTCCTTTCCTGATTTTCGCTATACTCTGTCAGATTTGCCTTTTTGTCGGAGTAGAGTAGCTGTCAATAAGACAAACTAACTTTTTGAGTTGATTAAGGCTTCCTCGATTGACATTTTAATTCGTCAGCGCTACGTTCCATCAGTGAACTTCTCCACTTGCTTGACTGTGAGACTTCATTCGCTGAGCAACACTAAGTCAGAGCAAAACTTCGACCTTCAGCGAGCTGGAGTGTCAGAGGGCTTCGGGCATCAACAATTATAATAATAATAATAACAATAATAATAATAATAATTGCCAAAATAATTAGTAATCTGTAAGCCGATTACAAGCAAACAAATAATATGTTATATTAATATATTCAATCTTTATTATTATTATTATTATTGTTAAATAAGTTTTTTGGAACTTGTTGGAGCTGAACTGAACTGAACTTATTGGAGCTGAACTGAAATGAACTGAACTTATTAGAATTGAACTGAACTAAACTTATTGAAATTTATTGAAGCTGAATTGAGCTGAACTAAACTTATTTCCTTTATTTTAAATCCAAGAAAACAGGGCCATTAGAACTTAAATAATATAAATGTGTGATATCACTTTATTAAAAATAGTACACAATATAAAAAATAATTAATAAATTAATTAAATTTATAATAATAATTATTTATATCAATTAATGAAAAAGTTTAAATAACATGGAAATTCATGTTATTATGTACATTAATACTAAAAAATTGTCAACTTTTAATATTGTTAAGATTTATATTTATGTATTTTTTACTCATTTAGTAATTAACAAGTAATTTTATTATAAATTATATTAAAAAATATTGTCAAAAATTATAACACTATACTAAAAAATATGTTATGTGTAAAAGTGTATTAATTTTTTATGGATTAGTATTAAGTAAACAATATCTTTTTACAAATTTATTTTCATTTATTATTATTATTATTATTATTGTTGTTGTTGTTGTTGTTGTTGTATAAGTTTGTTGGAACTTATCAAGTTGAACTGAATTTATTAGAACTAAACTGAATTGAATTGAATTTATTAAATTTGAATCGAATTAAATTGAATTTATTAAAATTTATTGGAGCTGAAATAAAATTAACTGAATTTTATAATTCTTGTTACATTTTCATGCTATCCAGTGCACAATAGAAAGTTACGTGGCTTTCTCTATTGTGTCAGCCTGTCAGAGTTTGTATCAAAAAGAGGATAATTTGTTGTTTCAGTTTTCATGTCTCATTTCACGTCTTTCAATAAAATTTTAATGCGTGAAAAAGGTAGAAAAGAGGAAAGAGAGAGTGAAAAAAAGTAAATAGAACATAAAATACATGTTAACAATTTAATTGAAAAATGTACAAGAAATATATGAATGAGAACTCTGATTTTTTTTCATAGTGAACTATATTTATTACTTAATTACATGATAAAATTCAAGCCCCACTCTTAGTAGTGAGTGCGACTAATGAGAATTCCCATATTTGAAAGCACCTTAATTTCTCGATGACCATCCTTCAATATTATGAA
>CAOJBJ010352328.1:0-10303 GCA_948291685.1 Euphorbia celastroides | reverse complement strand
AAAAAGGATAGAGAATAAGATTAGGAATCTGTTACCATAAATATCACGATTTCAATAAAAGAGAGCGATAAAAGAGGCAGAAAATGTAATAGAAAGGAGACAGCATTCTTATCAAACACTATCTATGTTTACGTGTTCTTCAGAAAAAAAAGCAGAAAAAACATTCATCACAATTAGGTTTTTCTTCTTTTCTAGTTTTTTTTACACTATGGTCCCTCCTCTACTCCCTCAATTTCTCTATGCACAGTTATACTTTTTTTTTTAATAATATATGTACAGTAATACTTTGTTCGATGGGCAGTAACTGTTTGATTCTTCTTTAGGATAAATTTAATAATTTTGGAATTGAACAGGAGCTACTGCTGAAATATTGAGATAATAAAGTTCTGGACTAGAATTGCAGCTACTCCATAAAGAAATTGTCTACTGCTGAAAGAGTTGCACCAATCTTTCATAATTTTACTAATTTTTATATGCGCCTCAAGTTCGTCGGGCGCGCGCCTCGCCTTGCGCCTTGATGTATTTGACCCCCTAGCGCCTCGGTGCGCCTTGCGCCCTTAACAACTATGGCCCAGCGTGCTGAGTATTGGCAGGCTCTGTATGAATCTGTTGTAAGTTCCTTTTTAGCTTGCATATATCATCTTTCATTGGTACTTAAATTCATTCAATCTGAAGATTTTCTCTCGTTTCTTTTAGGACTTGGGGGCTCCGTATTTATTTTTGTGCTCAGAGAATGATCATCTTGCACCTTATAGAAGCATTTACAGGTTTGTTCAACTTCTACAGCAGCTTGGGGGAGATGTCGAGATTGTCAAGTGGAACATTTCATCGCATGTCGGTTTGTACCTGACCCATTTCTTACTTATTTCAATTCCATATTTACACTTTCTATGGTAACTGTTATGTGATTTTGTTGTTTTAGGTGTTAAATCTAAACTAGCTCGGTTTTGTGTTATTTTAGGCCATTACAAGCATTATCCAATCCAATACAGGGCAGCTGTGGCCAATTTGCTCGATAAGGCTACTTACATTTTCTCGCAAAGAATCCAACAACTTAGGGAAGGAATTGTACTTCATGGTATAAACGACCAGATGTCTGAAGTAATCTGCAACCTTCAGAACGCAGCAGATACCTCTAACCAAAGTTTAAGAAGAGTTGCAGTTGGACCCACCGATCACTTTTTCGTGCCAAATTCAGCACAATCTCATAAAGAGTTGGGGCCACTAGAAGATGAAAAAAAAGAAAAATCGGTTTGTGTTCCTAACTCCCCAAGCATCAATGCAAACAGTGTTCTTGGGCAAATGATGTTTGATGTTTGTGTTCCAAAAAATGTTGAAGGTTGGGATATCAGATTTTGTGGTAGTCTCAATGGGCAGCCAATTGGCTCTGCTCATAGACACTCTGCCTTTTTGTGGAATGAAATTCCGGCGGTCAAAATTATAGTTTCATGGGCTTGAGCAGGAGATCTTTTTTGCCATATTGTATATAAGTGGATCAGCTGCTTGTCTCTCACTCTCAGTTTTGGCAGCACTAAGTGTAAAAGTGTACAGGAAGAAAAAGGCGATGATGACATAATGTACACATATTTTGCTGTTTGAGTCTCGATCTGTGATAAAGAGAATCATCTGCTGTTGTTATATGCCGGTTTGGAAAACCGAAGGGAGTCGAATTTGGTTGAAGTTTATATTGGAAACTATGATCCCTCACCTTGAATGATGGAGGAAGTTGTTGCAAAAGTGTAAATAATAGGGTATTTGAATGTAACTCGTTGAACTTAGTCTACCTGGGTTTTGCTAGTTTATGCATATGTTTTTTTTTGTACTGGCTGTTCACAATGGTGCTGTTAGTGTAATGATTTTGATGAAAAGGAAGTGTTAGATTTACCATATGATACTGTAAAAATACGTGTAACTGCTGTTGTTTCTTGTTTTCATCTGTCACCCTCTACTGGAAATCTGGAATATTGTGCATCAGTAGCTTTTCTTGGTTCTGTTGCTTTGTTTGTTCATGCACACAGAGAAGCTCGGTCACTAAAGGGTGAAGCAGAAACGAGGAGTTTCACGACGATAATTGATTTTGATACTAATAAGCAGTTTTTCTATTGACTGGTGCATTGACCATTGATGAAAACAGTAGCATTATTGCGAGAAAGTCTACAGGAACTACATAAAAGGCCTTGCTCTCTTGGACTTAAGATAAGAAAAATAAGTTCAGTTCAGCTCCAATAAATTTTAATAAGTTCAGTTCAGTCAGCTCCAATAAATTCAGTTCAGTTCAGCTCTAATAAATTTCAACAAACTTATACAACAACAACAACAATAATAATAATAATAATAATTAATTTTTTGAAATACAATAATAATAATTAATGAAGATAAATAAAAATACATTTGTAAAAAATATTGTTTATTTATTACTAACCCATAAAAAAATGATACACTTTTGCACATAACACATTTTTTAGTATATTGTTATCATTTTTTACAATATTCTTTAATATAGTTTATAATAAGTAAAAAAAATACATAAATATAAATCTTAACAAAGTTAAAAGTTGGTCATTTTTTAGTATTAATGTACATAAAACCATGAATTTTCTTGTTATTTAGACTTTTTTTTATTAATTAATATAAATAATTATTATCATCAATTTGATTAATTTATTAATTATTTTCTATATTGCATATCTTTTTAATAAAGTGATATCACATATTTATATTATTTAATTTCTATTAAGTTTTGATAAGTTCAGTTCAGCTTTAACAAATTCAATTAAGTTCAGTTCAGCTTTAACAAATTCAGTTCAGCTTCAATAAATTCAGTCTAGTTTAGTTCACCTACTTCCGATCCTAAATAACAGGGCAAAATCAATGCTTACATATGTTGCTATTAATTGGTGTAGGGACATCTAGCCTCTACTTGATTTTACAATTGCAAACTCACTTTCAACCAACCTCGGATTTCACTATATACAATTTTTAGAGGGATGAGAAATTTAATTGTAAAAATACAATTTTAGCGTGGATACATTTAGATGTCACCAAAAATTAGTGAAATCTAAGCTGTTGAAAGGAAATCCCATTGATAGAGTTAGAGATTGATAATATAGTTAGATATGAAAAAATTTACACTTTAACTTCTACAAGTACAAAAGAAAAATCCATTTTCAACTAATGATCAATTTATGTAGAATATGATTTTGTACACGCATATATAATATAAGGTATCATTATAAAATCCAAAGTTGCTAGAATCTTTAAAAGAAAATTAAGGGAATAGCGTTGAGAAATTCTGACAAAGGTTCAGAGTTAAGTGACAACCAACACCAAATAGTCTCTCAGAAATCCGTTTCAAACGCATCATTCGCAGTTCTGTCCTTAACCCATATTTTGGGTCTCTTTACCATCTTCAAAAGTCAGGATTTTTAACTCGGAGCTCACAAAAACTTCTCCTTTGAAGAAATAAATTTCAAAATTCGTTTCTTTTTCAACTTCTCAGTTCCATGGATGACAAAGAAGAGCAACCCACGACTCCTCCTTCTCAGTCTTCCCCTCGTTTGAGGCCAATCACCATTTATTCCTATCAGAAGGTCTCGCTCTCTCTTTTTCTTATCATCTTTGTGCATGCCTGATTGTGTATTTTGTTCTCTGTGATTGTGTTTTGTTGATTTCCAGGCTAAGAGAAGGAAGCCACAGAGTGCCAGGTCGAAGCGGAACGAGATCCGTGAGGACTCTCCGGAACTTAATACTGAACTTGTAAAAGCTCAAACTTCCTTTTTCTTATTCTTTCTTTCTGTTTTCTTCCGCTTCACCTATTGCGGTTATGATAGGTTTGAACTTTGTGTGATTGGGTTTTTAACCTTCGTTTGGTGTTGGTTTGCTGAATGTTTTCTGTTTGAAATGAGGAGCTCGCTGGTTCAGTGATTTCCCTCTTTGTTTCCCCTGCTGTCCCTTGCTAGTTTTGGCTGCTTTAATTTTAGGGTTTTCTTCTTGTATTACCTTCCCAAGTTTGTTTCTTTGTGAAACAAGATAAATAAGCAAGCAAACACCTGTGCCCTTTCAAAATGAAATTGTGTGAACTCCATTGGATGTTTGTTGGCATATTTCTGCTGCCGTTGGCCATCTAGCTAAGTGGGTTTCAGGTGAATTTTTTACCTGAAGACCAGCTTGAAGATGAGGTCACAATATTTGCCTGCAGGTTTCCCTATTTCATTAGGAATAGAATTCGCAACTTTTCTTTCTTCTTCAAGTTCACCTGCTGAGCTTATTGTGTTTTCCGAGGTTTAAACTTTCTGTTGATTGGAGAGTTAATCGAACAATGGAAATGCTGTCTTGCGGTATTCCTTCTTTGTGTCCTTTGCCATAGCTGCTTAAAGTTTTGTTCTTGTCTTCCTTTATAATGAGATTGTGTGAACTTGGTTAGTTCAGGCTTACAAAATTGGCTTAGTAATACAGCGGTTGGCCGTTTAGTTTGGTAATTTGGACCTGAAAACCAGTCTGACGCTAAACCTGAGAGTCTGGATTAGCTTTAACACTACCTGCAGCTATCCTTATTTCACTAGGGGCACAATTCAACATTTTTCTAAGGCTTCAGTACTAGTCTTCTTTTATTCTATATATTTCCTACTTTTAAACTTTTCATTTTCGCACCTTCACTCTGTGCAATAGAAATACCCAGGAAGTGCCAAGTAATGAAGAATGGCGTTTGTTTTTCATGAACTAGGCTGATTATTGAAGCTTTTAATTTTAACGTTAACCTTTTAAGTGTACATATTTGTATCTCTAATTTCTCTACTTTGAGGCATCAAGAAAGGAATTCGTTTCGTTTTTCAATATGACCGCCGTTCTTTCTGTTTTTCCTGAAAATGTACAATGCTTGTGTGGAACTTTATCTTACATCATCTTTAAAGCCGTTGGCTGCGATGTTTCTTTCAGTTTTGCTTTTATCGTGTTGTTATCGTATGATGAATAAACATAAGCTGATCAATTGATTTCATGAACATGTCTCATATGAAAATCTGGGCAAGTCAACAAGGTCAGTGATCTTTTTTCTTTTCAACTCTTTCACGAATCATGATTTTGTTATTGTGACGAGAGTCTAGAGTTGGTTTATCTTCTTGTATTGATTCTTTCTCCATGTGCTTTTACAGGAACAAGCAGAAAAGAGTTTTGGTGAATGACTCTAATGAAAAATCTAAAAGTAAGTCTTCTGCAATGGACCGAGCAGAAGAGCTTCTAGCCACTTTAGATGATTCACGTCCTAAATTTGCAAAGTCTTTGGTCAGATCCAATGTAACTGTTGGATTTTGGATGGTAAACCCGACATTCTATCATACATTTGAGAATAATCTCATCTCTTATTTTGGCGATATTACATGTATTTTTTTTCTGAATGCAGCATCTCCCAATGAAATTCTGCAAGTTGCATATGCCCAAGCACGATGCAGCAATTAACGTGGAAACTGAAAATGGAGAATATGTAATAAACTACATTTCAGACAGGACAGCATTGAGCGGTGGGTGGAAAGCATTCTGTGGTTCTCACAAGTTACAGGAGGGCGATATTCTTGTGTTCCAGTTGCTCAAACCTTTGAGTTTTAAGGTACTCTTTCCTGTTATCATGTTGTTGTACATAAAACGAACAACGTATGTTAATCTAGTTTGTAGCTTACTGTTAGGAACTGGATTTGAAATTAGTGTGAATTGAATAGAGAAGAATACAGAGAATAGGTAAGAGTAGGGAGAAAAGAGAACAGGAGGATTGAGAGAGAAATTAGAGGGAAAGAATAGAGGGAAAATCTTGTAAATTTCTCATTATAATCATATCATTTACAGATGGTCTCTTATAGAAGAATGTAACAGCCAAATAACAATTGTAAAAAAAGCAAGTTAACTAACAACTTGTAACTGAACTTAACAGCACAACAGAAATACTAACTACTCTCTTCTACTTCCCAATCTTCTCTAAACCGTTACTTATTTGGTACCTGACACTTACTTAGCTGTCCTAATTCGTAGAACTGTAGAAGTCTTTTCCTGTTTTGCTTTCTCAAAGTTTGAAGTTAGTTCTCGTCTCAGTTAGCATATAAAAGCTGAAAGTATTCACCTTCATTCTCTGCACTTTACTACCTTCTCATTTGGAGACAATTGTCTTAAGAAGGTTGGTTTTCGGTAGTTAGGGCCAGTTTGGTATTGTTTTCCCAAATTATTGTCTCGGAAAGCTCATCTCTCAGTCTTTTCCTAAAACAACAAATTTTGGCTTTCTACAGCATACGCCCTTAGGGCCAATTTAGTATTGCTTTCCTATAGCCAAAATTTGCTGTTGCAGGAAAAGCTTGAAATGAAGCTTTTCGGGATAATATCGTGGGAAAACAATCCCAAAATGACCCTAATTGTAATTTTTCTTCTTACAAATAATCAGAATCGCAAAATGAGTTTTTGCTAAGTGTAAACTATCTGTAAGCATGAAATCCTAATTCTCCCTTTCTAATTGCGTTGATTATGCTGGGTTTCTACAGAAGTAATAAGGGATTATTTCGAGTACTTTTCTTTCAGATTTACATAGTCAGAGGTGTTCATCCAGCGAAAGAAAATGGCAGAAAAGCTGATGCTATTGAGAATGATAACCATTCTAGTAATCCCTCTCTTTCTTTCCTTTGTAATATAGTTTGTATATGAACTGAGAAAGTTCTTGATTTTTATGTTTTCATTTTCTTTAACTAACAATTGTAGAAGAAGATGCAGAGAGCCAAGAAAAGGCTGAAAGTTTGGATCTTTCCCAACAGCAGGAAGAAGAAAACAAAGACAGAAACCTGATGATAGTGGATGAAATGCCATTAACAACTCAAACCGAAAACAGTACCCAGGATCACAGTGCTAAAACCCTGGACATTTCTGCGTCTTCAGAATCTGCGAACGATTTCAAAGACATGAAGAGCTTTGAAAGTTTCCATATTATTGTCAATGGCGTGGCAATAGACTCCGAGCTCTCTGATCATCACAGGAACAAGTACTATGAGTTATGTCGCTCCCAAAAGTCGTTCCTTCATAGCAATCTCCTCAACAGCATTAATCACAAACTGGCTGCTGAAATAATCATTGGAACTGTAAACATTTCAGAGGCCATTAGGGCTTCCAAGCTCACCAGCTCACAACCCGACTTTGCTGTTTGGGACAAAACTCTGAAAGGGTTCGAGCTCTTAGGCATGAATGTGGGGTTCTTGCGGTCTAAATTGGACCGTCTGATGAATCTTGCAGCAGAATCAGAAGAGGCTGTGGAATCAGAATGTAGACAGTTTAGACTGGAGCAAGCTCGAATAGATGAGGAGACAAGAAGCCTCGAGTCGAAGCTTGCAGAACTTAAAGAGGCACGAAAAAGACTTGAAGAGGAGATAGAGACCTTGAAGTTAGATGCTGAAAGTCAGGAGAAGATATTTCAAGAAGCGGTCAATGCCCCGTGGTAGGGGCAAGGATCATCAGAACCTGAGAAGCTGTAGAACTGTAAAACCGAGGTGAGAGGGGGCACAACTTTACTTTTTATGCCAGTAGTAAAACATAATTTTATACCAATTATGTTGTTGGGAACATGTTGTAAGTGTATTGTAATCCAGTGGTTTAGGCTAGTGTTTGTTGTATAACTTGGACAGGAGATATTTAAACTGTGTTGCAAATTTGCAATGTAATTTGTAGGCAACATCTTAGGACTTCATTGATTCAGCTCACAAGACAATTTGGATGGAAGGATGAAAACTTGGCGTTACTTTCTGCCTGCTTCCGTTTAGTATGCGAAAGTACGGTTTTTAAGAAATGCAGGCACAAAGAAGCTTTGAAACTGCAGTGTAGCTCCAACTTCTGTTAGGCAATTTGATTGAAAGATGAAAACTTTTCCTAATCCTACCATCAACTTGCTTTCCACCTGTTCCTGATCAAAATGAATGAGGGAATAATTGGGAAAGGAAGACCAATCCTAAATTAGAAGCTCCGTTAATATTGATCAAGGGTCGGTCCATTTTTACACTACAGAAATCTGAAAGTCACGTTTTATTTGACGTTTTCTACGTTCTCTCCAGTTTTCATTTCTGCTGATAATAGAAAATATTCTGTAATCAAATTGGGTCGTATATGGTATTGTTCTCGAAATTTACAACTAACTTCAATTAACATTGTAAATAAAATATATATTTATATAGGCGCGGAACGAGACTTTTGAATTTCAAAAGACAGTACTTTTCATTGTCCGTCTCTGTTCCACGTTATCTGGAGACTACGGTCTTTTCCATTTCCAACTCAGACCACCTATTCACCTCCCCATTTCTCCATTCCCTTTCCCCTTCTCTCTCTCTGTGATCGTCAACACTGCTGCACGAGCAAAAACAGAATCTTTTTTAATCTAAGAAATCAAAAGAGTAAGCAAAATGGTGGTGTCAAAATACAAATACGAGGACATGAGGAAACAGAGGCTGGAGGAGAACAAGAAGAGGATGGAAGAGCTTAACTTGAAGAGCCTTTCCCTTGATCTCCAATCGCCAAGTCCCAAGAAATCTCCTGTAATTGGGATTATGTTCTGATTCTGTCCTCGTGGGTTTTTTTTTTTGGGTTCGGGTGACGATTTTGATGATTCTGTGATATACCCAGATGAAGCAAGTGAAACCGAAACTCCATCGTGTTCAGAAAGAGCTTTTACCAGTCAGAAGATCCTCTCGTTTTACAGACAAGCCAGCTGTTAGCTACAAGGAAGTGAGTCTCTTTGTATCTCTTTGTTTATATGTGTGTTCTTGTAGTTCATACACATAGAAAGGAGATGTCTTTTCATTGAAACAGTCATAGAATCATCAACTTAAATGCATTTAACAAGCTGCTGAATTGGAATTGAAATGGGTTTCTTCAAATGTTTCTGGCAGATGGTGCCTGAGTTTATAGAAAGACCAAGGAGGTTTGCATTTACTGTTCTGCAACTACATTTTTGAGTTCTTGTGCACTTAAATGACGATTTAGAATGTTATATATCTTACACCTTCAATGTGGTTCACTTGCAGGAGCTACAGCAACAGACATAGAGATCTGCTTAATCGGATTTATGCTTCTGATGAAATACGAGCACTTGCAATTGATAAAGCAGAACAACTCCAGTCAGGCTTAGAATCTGATTATCCAAGCTTTGTCAAACCCATGCTTCAGTCACATGTCACTGGAGGATTTTGGCTTGTAAGTATACTTCATTTCCAAATGCGTTTTATGGTAGATAGTCTCGGTTTGAGGCGACTAATGATAAATGCAGAAAGAATGGAAGTTTCTGTCTTTTAGGGATTTTAAGTAGAAATTGTGTTGAACATTTTGATAGGGTCTACCAGTCCAATTTTGCAAGGATCACTTGCCTTCTCGGGACGAGTTCATTATGTTGGAGGATGAAAATGGAGATGAGTCTGAGACAAAGTACCTTGCTGGAAAATCCGGTTTGAGTGCTGGGTGGAGAGGCTTTTCTATTGAGCATGAATTAGTTGATGGCGATGCTTTGGTATTCCAGTTAGTCACCCCTAAAAAATTCAAGGTACTTGTGCCTTATTTAGAAATTGCATATATCCTTATATCAACAAGTAAAAGAGATGTGCGAAAATTACAAAGAATGCTGAATTGATAAATGTGCCAAGTACTGAGACTTTTGCATATGTTTTTTCTCTGAGAAACGGTTAACTATGCCTGGATTTGCTTTATTAGTGTTGATTAGAAGTATATTCTTCTCAGGTGTACATTATAAGGGCTTATGAAGACAACCAAAATGAAAACAAGGAAAATGACGATGAAAACATTCCAATGGAAGAAGCGGAGTTGGATGTGAGTGATGAAAAGGAAGAAGTGGAGGAGAAAAACTCGGATTCAATCGGCAGACGAACCAGAGGAAGTATGCTTTCTAACCTATTGTAGTTTGTTTCCTTGTTACATATAATAGTAAGTTGTTGAAACCTGACAAACTCAAAACAGTTTGCATGTGTATCACAAGTAACAACCACAAATAGTTAACCTGAATGAATATGCTTGTTTCAGCTTGTGTGATTGGATTATTACCTCACTACGAAAGCTTAACACTTGTGTATTTCTTTTTCTAGGGAAGAGAAGTAACAAATGAAGGCATGAAAGTTCCAATATACAGCTGAATATTTGTTTTGGCCCGTGGCATTGTAGAGCTTGAACTTGGATATGTATTTTTCTTTCATGTCAGCCATCATATTTTGATTGGTCCTATTCGGTTTGTGAAATGATGGCCGATTCTTATCGAGTAATTTTCAAGTAAATCAAAGACAATGTT
>CAOJBJ010351997.1:0-11976 GCA_948291685.1 Euphorbia celastroides | reverse complement strand
GACAAAATTGATCATAGAGGTACAAAAGGAAAACTCGAATTTGTGTATAAAAGACAGCAACATGATGATTTACCGAAACAATACAAAAATGGAACATATGATTACCGAAACAAAATTAACAAATTTAAACATACCTGATCTGAAATTCAATACCCAATGCCACAAACATAATGCAACAAAAAGGGGAAACTGATGCAAACAGAAGTCATCTTTGATAATGTCATCCTCACTCTCTTCATTGTTTTTAAAGTCTTTCTTCCTCAATGTCAATCTCTTCCTATGTTGCTTTCTTCAAAGTCACTTGGCATCATCTTCTACTCAATCTCATATTCAACATAGCTTGACATTTAGATGCTACAATCACTGTACATGTTATTCAAAATAACATTAGTTTTAGTAATGTATTTGATTTAGATAAATTAGATTCGCATTTCCCATCACATAGCTACCAGGTACCTAGTAGATAGCTACCAGGTAGCAGGTTTGACACTGTTTGTTTCTCTTACCAGATTCTTACCACGATCTTACCAGATACACCAGATTCGGTATTCTATTGATTTCATCTTTTCCATCAGATTTCAGTTGTGCTTGAGCACCACTTCTATTCCTTTTAAAGCAAAACAAATACCTAATTCTTAAAAAATGTAATCAAACTCTCCATTCATTCTCAATTTGCATTCCCTAATACACCATAAACACAAAAAAACCGAGCTCCTAAAAAAACACAGAGAATATGAAAATACCTTTTAAGAGAATATGCAAAATCTTGTGATTCTTCGACACTTTCATTAGATTACAAACCTGATAAAATCAAATAGAATCATGGATCGGTAATTTCAACTGAAATCAAAATCAAAGAAGAACCGAACGAAATCTAATTGAGAGAAAGAAACAAAACTTTCGCGCAATATTCGGATTCGGCGAATTTGAAAGCGAGGCCAAGGCAGTTGAAGAGAATGGAGACCAAGGAGCATCGAGCCGAGAAATTCATCAACGGCGATCAACCTATCGCAGTTGATGAGCGATCCGGAGATCCTTCCGCGGTGGAGGTGGGGATGAGAGTGGATGAGGCGGAGGGCGGTGCGGAGGGCGGAGGGAGGGGGAGGAGAGGAGGCGGAAGAGGTGGGATTCGGCGGAGTGGAAGTGAATGGGGGAATCGGAGGAGGAGGAGCAGAGGGCGGAGGAGGAGGAGCAGAGGAAGAGGAGGTTGATTCTGAATGGGTTGTGGAACGTAATGTTTTGAAATGAAAGGTTGGGTTTGGTTAGGAAAAGGTATTGGCTCAATGATTGAAAGTATTGGATGAAATTAAAGGTTAAAAAGTGTATATTTTTTTAGTGAAAAATTCACATCCTTATCCTTGACCAGCTGAGAGAATCCAATGGTTCGATAACTTTCTAACCATTATTCGCGACGGTGAAATCAACAACAGCTGCGTTTTCTTTCTTCAGTATCTCCTTTCCCTGTCATTAATTTCCCCTTGATTGCTTTTCTTCAACAGCTCGTCTGATTTTGATCAAGATTTTTTATTGAATTTCTTTAGCCGATCATGCTCTTCTCGGTTTCAGGCTTTATCTTCTTTCTCTCGTTGCTCAAGGTATGTTCTCTTTTAGCTTATTTATTGAATATATTGATTTAATTGAAGTTGATATTCGTCAATTTTTTCTTCTTGGTCACTTGAGGTTGGGATTTAGGGCTTTTTTGGTTGTTCCTTTTCTGAGTTTTGATTGAGTGAGATATGTGGTATAATCAGTTTCGTATTAATGGATATGGAAAGGTATCTTTGGTTTCTTGGTTGGATCATCAGGTAAGTAGTTCACATTGCTGTTTAGGCTATATACAGGTGCGTTAATTTGAATTAAATTTTAGTTCGTTTGTTAGAATCCTAGATGAAAGGATCCTGCTGTGGCTTATTGATTGAAAATATTCATGTTGTTTCTTGCATTTTTCTTTCGATCCTTGTATCCACTTCATTATTTTCTTATGAAATGCCAATAGATGATCATAATTGCTTTTGTTGTTTGGGAAAGGTCTAAGGTGTTTAGAGATTTTGAAATATGATTATTTGAAGCACAGTATTTGGCCTCGTTTCTGTAACTGTGCTAGTAAGTTAAGAGAACACTAAATTATCCAAACAACAGTGCAAAGCAAATATCTGTACGCTCTAGTCTCCCTTTATTGTTTCCTTTTCTTATTTTAGAAGAGCTGTTTAAACCTGAAATCTAATACAAATGCTTAATGATATAGACTTTTTGCTTTTCTAATCTTCACAGTCACCAATAGAATTGAAAGGTTTATTATGCTTTTGTTAGTGGGTGATTGTGTTACCATTATTTAAGCACGTTTCCTGTCTTAACATTGTGTTAAATCGGATAGTGCGGTGGTGTTTTAACCCTTTTGAAGTATGCTAGTTTGCATCTTGAGGCTTCTAGCCTCAATATATTGATATTGATGTGTTCTATTTGTGCATGCCATTGATATGTGCATATATTCTTATTTCTCAATTATATAGGTTTGGGGATTGACAAATATAAATGAAGGATCATGAATGTTTTTTTCCTGAATTTCTTGTTACTTTTGAAACCTCTTGCATACCAAATAGTTCCAGGCTTAGTTCTTCGATGTATTTGTGACAGGATAAGATTCTCATATGGGAGTATTGTGGCAAGTTGTGCTTCTAGAGAAGGATTAGCTTGATTTCCTGCTGAAAAAAAATACTCCTTTAAATCATCTAACATGGCTCGCAAAAGTAACCAGAAGAAGAACGGGGCGGATCGTCGCACAGATAATCACAAGAAAAATGTTTCAGATTCAGGTAATCTGGATCCTAACGTGAAAAGGCAAGGAAAAGCAAGTGAGGTCAAGGTCTTTCCTCAAGAGAAGATTCCAAATGGTGATCAGCCAAGCAGTCCTTTGACAGGTGATAATAAAACTAAACAAAGTTCAGCAAGGTTTCACAAAAAGGAAAAGCAAGGGATGAATGAACAACAGGGTCTAAGGGGGTCTGAGTCTTCTCAGAACAATTCAAGTAGTTGCTGTAGTACATTTGCTGAAACTGCTGGTTCAAGACTTGAACATGGAACATCAGGTGAGTGGGAAAACATTCCAAATAATGCAAAAGATGGGTTCAAATACATTGGATTGTATATTAGAAGTATACTTCAATATGTCGACATATCAGGCAGCCGCACAGTGAGAAATTTGAGGGCATCGACTACATCCATATTGAAATCAGCAGGTGAGTGGCTAGAGAAGCATAGACCCGTTTTTCTTAGAGCTACAACCACTCTGTATAGTGCTCGTGATTATCTTAGAAAGAAGATTGAGTACTCATATCCTGTTGTTTTGAAGTGGCTTGTCCGTTTTGGGAACATGATGCTTCTATTGCTAATGGCGTGGCTGGACTTCACAATTAGAGGCGTTGATTCCTTGTTACGACTCGGGACACCATCATATTTTTCAGTTATATGGTGTAGTGCGTTGTCCCTTCTTGCAATGGCTGGGATGTTCAAGTTGCTAATTGTCCTGGTAAGACATTGATATTCATGAGCTCATTTGTGGTATTTTTTCAATTAATCTATAGGCATGTTTATACTCCAAGGGAAAAAATTTAGTGTGGAAAAAGCCTTCCATTCCTGGTATGCAAACAGTATAAAAACTCTTTTACATTAGAAAATGCCTTTTGCAGTTGGAACACACTTGAGCTTTTAATTTCCATTTTTAGACAAAAGAATTGTAATGTATGTTTCCGTATTATGCAGGCCATAGCTGCCTTCATGGGAGTTTTCATTGGCATAACCCTTGGACTTCTTGTAATTGCCATTTCTGGGACAGTTTTCTTATGGCTTTATGGAAGCTTCTGGACAACATTATCTGTTATTGTACTTGGAGGTGACTTAATCTGTTCAACAAGCATGCCTCGTTTCCTTTTGCATTTACGTTGTCAATGTTGGCTAATTTGTTCTCTTTAATTCAGGGACATCATTCATGCTGAGCCATGAACGCCTGGCACTCTGACCACCACTCTGTATTCCGTGTACTGTACATGGTCATATGTTGGATGGCATGGCTTACTTTTGGCCTTGAATTTGTCGTTTATCTCTAGTCACTTATTGATGTTCTTCTTAAAGAATAAGATGAATCATCATGGAAGATCACATGGACCCTCTGAGCAAAGGCTGGTCTAGAAGGCTTCTTCAATGGAGAACCCTTTCATCCTCCGTCTGCTGAAACATCAGATCGTAGCCCTGGAGTTCCTTCAACCAGTGGGGTTGGTTCTGAATTGACTTCTGAAGAAGAAGTTATTCGATTGCAGAACTGTACTGATCACGATTCTGCTCTGGGTTTGACTCGGTATGAGAATGTGGATGTTTCTCTATTGAAGAAGGAATATAAGAAAAAGGTACGTGGTGTTCTTTCCTACTTGCTTCATTTGAAGAGCTTCAGACTGATATAGTCACTGAACTAATATGGTGCTTTATTGCTCATTGCTGACAATTTATATACTTCCACATATGTTCAATTTTGCTTCTAGATACTCAACTAGATCAACTTCTCTAAAATATTATTCTCTCTTTTGGCTATGTTGCTCAGAATACTTGCAGATGTGCCTGATAATTCTCCTATAAATGCAAGAGGTTACGAGGCCAATTTAATGTTTATTCTATGTTTTAGGCGATGCTGGTTCATCCCGACAAGAACATGGGTAATGAGAAAGCCATAGAAGCTTTCAAGAAACTTCAAAATGCTTATGAGGTCAACTTGTTGATTCTCTTGTTCTTGTTCAATGTTTAGTACAGTTTACACTTGATTCTCATTTTGATTGTTGCATTGTTCTGGTTGGTTTTCTCAGGTTTTACTTGATTCTTTGCAGCGGAAAGCTTATGATGACGAATTAAGAAGTGAGGAACTGTTGAACTATTTCCGTAGGTTTCAAAGCAGACCACAGAAGGTTTGAGCAAATATCTAATGCATTTGAATCTTTCACTTTGAAGTCCCCTTTGTGCTTTGGATTGTATCATTTGCATGAACATTTACTCCGTCTTCCAGTGTTTCTTGAGTTGTTATGTGCCCTATATTTGCACAAGACATTTTGGAATGGCATTTTCTCTGATTTAATGCAACAAAATAGATATGCTAAATCCATATTGCATACATGTGATTTTGGTGGTTCGGCTTTCTGTAAATTGGAGACATGATACATAATTTGAAACCTATATAGAATTTTCCTGAAATCGCCACAATTACGATTGATATAGCATATCATTTCCATATCCGTAATGTATCTGCAGAACTTTAAAATCATCAGATACATTATCGAAACCTTTGTGTGGCTTCTTATATGATTAGTTAATCTCTCAGAATGGGGACCACAGCTTATTTGCCTCTGGGTTTGCTCGTTCAGAAGGTGAAAGTGAAGACCCTTTTGGAGAATCACGGTGGATAGCTTGCAAAAATTGTGGCAGTTTTCATATTTGGGAGCAAACAAAGAAGTCAAAATCTCGAGCAAGATGGTGTCAGGTTTTCTTTTGCTCCTAAATTTTCCTGTCTGTTATCCCTATACTGTATGGAACGGTAACTTTGGCATTTCGGTTTACAGGATTGCAAAGACTTCCATCAGGCAAAGGATGGAGATGGATGGGTTGAGCAATTTTGCCAACCGTTCTTCTTCGGGTTATTGCAGAAGGTATATACCCTTTTGTTGAAGAAAATGAGATTAATTCCCGATATTGTGCATTAAGGAATCTCTTTTAATTAATTTAATTTCTTCTGTGCAGGTTGATTCTCCCTCGGCCTATTTTTGTGCAGATGGCAAGATATACAATGCTTCTGAATGGTATATTTGTCAGGTAAAATGTTCCCTTCTCCTTCATACCCGAAAGTTCATTTGATGCCCGAGTCGATTATATCCCACCAGTTTATTGTAACATACAACCGATTTGACCGGGTAATTGAGGGTTTTGATCGGGAATTGTCTATGGGAAACTGAATATGCAGAGTTTTGGTGCAGGGGATGAGATGTGCAGCCAACAGTTACAAGCCGAGTTTTCAGGTGAATACCGGTTTAACTTCAAAGCACAACACAGGCAAAGGATCATCAGGTTCAGGACAAAGAAAACCGGCATCTAATAATGATGAAAACATGACAGAAGAATTCTTTGAGTGGCTACAGAATGCAGTGAAATCTGGCGTTTTTGACAATTCCGGGACTGAGAGAGCCCGTCGATGTTTCTAAGAGTAGCAGCAAGAGGAAGAAAAAGGGCAAAAAGCAGTGGTGAAAAGTCAGCATCTTTGATAGTACACATCTTGTAAGCCATTTTAAGCCTTTAAGAGGCAGAATTTTGTACAGTGTTGTGATTTTTAGGCCAGCTCTATGTTTTCTCTTAAAAAGAATGCAGATTTTAGCCTATGGAATTGAGAAAAATTAGCCTCAAGAAACAGAAATTCAAGAAAAATTTTGTTCAAATGTAGCCTTTATTCGAGTATTTATGAAACTTCATCATTTGTTCATCAATTGTCTTATTTAAATTCTATATGATGTGGAGATGATTTGTGCTAGAGAGAATAACGGTAGAAAATAATCTCAAGACATGAGAGAATCCTACTGCAATAGTGTATTAAACTCGAAACTTTTATTACAAAATAATACAAAAGAAATTACTTTTGGATTAGTGTTTGAAGTTTGAACTATTGTTCCAAAACTTTATATATGAATTCGGTATTTTTCAAAGAAGACATTAAGTTTGGTTCAATTTTAAATTAACCCGATGTAATTTTTTAGTTGTGGTTAAATTCGGCTTTAGTTCGGACAAAAGAAACTTCGGTGTATCAAATTTGGATCGATTCAGTTCTATTTTGATGGAAGACACACCAAGAATGTAATGCATAAAAATATTACTAATTAACTAACCAATCAATAACTAAAACTTGTTGCTGATAACTCCTCATAAAATATTTTGGATTAATAGGTTTGATATTAATTAATATTAATATTAATATATTAAGTTGCTCATTGTATTTAGGAAGTGGCCCGCCAAATCTTGCTCAACCCCTTGAAAACTTCTCAACACAATCCCACTCCCAATTCATTTCACTATAAAAAACTAATATTCATTTATTGCCCTAATACAATCATAATTAAATACTTAAAAAAAAAACCCACATATATAAACCACAGTAAAGGCACCATTGAAGCACCAAAGTTACAAGAAAAGCATGGCATTGATACCAACTGCAATAGTGTATATGATCTTTCTCATATTTCCAGTATCAAATTCACATAAAGCCAGCAGTGAAATCCCAGAATCTGATGCTGATCTTCTTGAGTTGGCTTTGAATTTGGAGTATTTGGAGGCTGAGTTCTTTTTGTATGGATCTTTGGGGTGTGGGTTGGATAAATTTGCCCCAAAATTGGCAAGTGGAGGCCCTCCACCTGTCGGTGCTCAATTGGCTAAGCTTGATCTCTTAACGATATTATCAAACAATTTGCTTGGCAAGAAGTAGGCCATTTGAGGTTTCTTCTTTTCTAACTCTTTTTTCTTGTAGCAGATGACCCGATTTGATGAAAAAAGTGTCATCTTTGCAAAAACATTAGATATTAAAGGTTCCAGCTATCAAGTTAGTCACTAATTTACACGCTAATATACTTTTATAGTATTACGGTATCCTATGAGAGTTTAGAAAGCTACACGTGTCAAATTGTCGGTTTTACTAAATACGTTGCGTGTTTTCATATGGGTGCAAAAAAATATAAAAATTTCTAAACTTGTAATTTAAGGACTAACAATAATATTGATCTTTGTGATGTATTTTGCTTCATTTTATTGTACATGACTTGTTGAATGAGTAGCGTCGTGAAATTGCCTATAGTTAAAGCAATTATCAGATCAACTCGTATATAAGTCATGAATTGCATACCATTACCAGGTCAGGTCTAACTAGACTATAAGAGTATTTTAAAACGTACCAAACGTTTTCATTAGAAAAGAGTATTTAATATCTAGTGACTACTTAACTAATAAGGTGTAACTCAGTTGACAAAGCAAACTAAGTATAACGTTGAGAAATGAATGTGATGGAGGGCAATAAAGAACATAACAAAAGGATTTCCAAGGCCATTGATGGATTTGTCACCAAAATCATCTGCCAAAGTAATAAACAAAGCATTTGGAAGAAAACTACTCCCACCATTCAACCCTTATGCTTCTCCCCTCAATGTCCTCGTTGCATCCTATCTAGTCCTGTATGTCGGCCTCACAGGATACATCGGGGCAAACCCGAAACTCAAAGATTTCGTCTTGAAAAAGGTATAAAAAAGTCCCTCCCCTTTATCACTTTTCTTCAATATTTTCATCATCAGAACTTCAAAAAACGCACCAGTTTGCCCCTTTTTCAGCTTCTTGCAGGCCTTTTAGCTGTGGAGGCTGGCCAAGATGCGGTAATTCGAGCATTGCTATACCGAAGGGCAATGGAGAGAGTCTATCCTTATAGGATAACTGTGGCTGAGTTTACGCACCGGATTTCGAAACTGAGAAATAAATTGGGAGATAAAGGGCGAAAGGAAGAAGGGGTAATTGTGCCGGTTCAACAGGGGGCTGAAGGGAAAGTTATTGGAAATGTACTTGCAGGAGATGAATATTCTGCTGGATAATCTAGATCGCCGGAGGAGATTCTTAGAATTGTATATGGTGGAGGAGATGAACATAACCCGGAGGATTTTACCCCAAAGGAGCCTGTGGAAAAATCGCAAAATCGTTTTTGAATAAGTAGATAGATTTACATGAAATTAGCAGCTTTCGGTTCAGATGACAATAGGATTTTTCAACTTTAGGAGATGTTAACCTTGAAGCCTAGATGAACGGTTCAAAACCCGGACAGATTTTTCATCGAAAGAAAATACCTAAAAATCTCTCTTGTGCTAGTAAAATTTAAATATGTGCATATCTATCGACTAAATGCTAGTTTCCCCTTACAAAAAGATAACTTTTCTAAGTAATAAAGGGCGTAGCAGGCCGGTATATTTCAACTTGTTATGATTTTATTGTATATAGTACAAAAAGAGAAGATTAAAGAACTTACAAAGTCAACACTTGTTGGAGGTTATTCATCTCAGTGCAGTTGCACATGCCATAATAAACCAGAAGGGCAACAAATTCAGATCTGCAGAGGCAAGACAAAAGAAAATTCAAACAACATAAAAAGGAATAATAACTAAAACAGATTGACATTACTCGGTTCCAAAACATTCAGACCTATGCATCTTAGCCACGAGATAGAATATCATCCAAAACGAGCATCGGTCCCGATTGACCTAAATTACTGAACAAACCTCGGACCAAAACGCTCCATGTTGCAAAATTAGGGCAAATGCCGTCGCTTAGCATCTTATCAAGATACTTAATTGCCTCTTCTACCCCAAACTGATTACAAATCCCACCTAGAACACTTGTATACCCAATTACTTCGGGGTTCCATTTTCCCCCTTCACTTAATTTTTCTACAATCTCAATGCCACTCGAAACCCGACCTTTTTTGCAGTAAACATCAATTACTGTGTTGTATGTGAGAGAATCCGGCTTCACTTCCCCCTTCACCATTCTCCCAAAAAGGGCTAAACCCTCATCGAACATTCCAGTTCGGTATAATCCCCCCAACACGGTATTGTAAGTCACCATATTCACCCCAATTTCCTTTTCTTCCATATCACGAAAAAGCACTAACGCTTCGGTTATCCTCTTTGCTTTCAGAAGAGTGTTCAGTAGTTCATTGTATGTTGTTGTATTGGGGGAGCATTTGTATTCCCCCATTCGACTGAACACTTCCAAGCCCGTTCTAATTCTCCCCCAAAGCACAATCCTTTGATGAATGTGTTTATAGTGACTGAATTAGGGGACAATTATCAGCTGCCATTTTCTCAATGAGACACTGAGCTTGTTCAAACATTGAATTACTACACAAAACATCGATCATACAAGTGTAAACAACTACATTCGGATGGCAGCCACTTGTCATCATCTTGTTCCATACCTCTGATACTCTGGCCAAGTTGCCGGATTTTGCAAAACCGTCGATTAGAGTACTGTAAGTGGTCAAATCTGGCAAACAGCCATTTTCCTCCATTTTACAGGCAACAATTACAGCTTCTATTGTCTTCCCAATGGAGCAAAGGCCTCTCATTAGACCGTTATATGCCACAACGTTCGGTTGAATTCCTTCTAGAATCATCCTGTCCCAAGTTTCAACCGCTTCAGAAACTCTCCCACCATTAAAATAGCCCTTGATAAGGGAAGTAAAAGTGTGAATGTTAGGGCTACAACCTCTAACAAACATTTTCCCCCAAATTGCAAGACCCAATTCGACATTACCCGAATTCGAAAGAGAGCTGATTATCGTCGAGTAAGTAATGACATTCGGGTCGATCCCCTGATTCACCATTTGATTCAACAGCAAAAATACATCTTTCATTCTCCTCTCTCTGCAAAACCCATTTATCAAAGCATTGTATACACTAACCCTCGTTGAAATTTCATTGCAAGATCCCTCGCTTCCTCCACTTTCTGAGCCTACACATGGAAGATATAACAGTTGTATAGCTAACTGTGTCTGGATCACATCCATTCTTTGACATTTCATCGAGCAACTTGTGTGCGCCATCAACTCGATTGTTCTTGCACAATGCCTTCAAAAGAATGTTATAAGTATATACATTCGGCTCCATTCCATCTTTCTTCATGTTACTGTAAATCGGGTTAATCATCCGAAACCGATTTTCGCTCAGTAATGCATCCAGTAGATGATTATACATCTTAACTGTAGGTTTGCAGCCAAATTCCCCGATCCTATAAAAATTTTTCAATGCTTGATCGGCTAATCCCACCCGGCGATAGGTATTTATCACAGTTACGAACAAATCATCACTGCAATTGATTTTATCCAATTTCATTTGCTGCAGAAGGTATTGAACACCATCAACGTGGGATTCTTGGCAGAGCTTTTGGATCATGATTCGGTATGTGAGAGGGGTGTGTTGAAAAGCTTTTGAATTGGCAATTGATTTGAAGTAATCAAGAGCTGATACAATGCTGGGTTCGGTTTTCAACCGATTTAACACTTCTGGTTCTTTAAGCAGACTCTGAGAATGAACGATTTGGGGTTTGTTGGTAGGATTTAGAATTGGGTTTGTGTTGAGAACAAAGGGGATTGCAGGTTTTTGAACTTTTAACAACAAGGAATAACCATCTCTCAGATATATTGTGGAACACTAAACTGAAATCAAATCAATTAATAAACGAAAACCCTAAATCCCCAATTACTAATGATAACGAGTATCCAATTCTCCTACAATGCTCCACGTCGATCTGCAAGACAGACACCGTTAGGAGGACCGGCCGTTTCACCGGCGAAGCCTCTCCGATGCTTAAGTCAGGTATGAGATGGAGTGAAAATGAGAGAGTAGATAATGGAGAGAAAAAGTTACCCTTCACACCCGACTTTTGGCCTTTATATAGGCTGTGTGGAGAGGATTGTGGGGGACCAGTGGTGACGTGACACTGCTTATGAGTAGGTTTTGGCACTGCCTGACACCAGGTGTGCGATTGTCAGTCCATGTCCCGCTGTAGTACTGGTCCCCGTACGGTGGTGGCAGTGTTTGTCCCTCGGCACGGCGCAGTACCTAGCTGGGTGTATTTTGTCCGTTATTGCCGAGTTGGGCTCGTTTGTCGAGGTCCCGAGCGTGGCTGGTACCGAGATGGGGCTTGTGCCGAGGTGGCGTTGGTGGGGCGAGCTCACATATGTGTTCTGGTCTTGAAGGCCTGTTGGCATTATGAGCTCGCCTTGGGCCTGCTGGGCCTTGTATTTGATGGGTTTATCTCTTTTGTTATCAGATGTCCCTCTGCAGCTCGGGTAGAGACTCTTTAGGATCGAGCTTGTGACAAAATTTGCGTGAAAATTTTGTCTTTGCTCTCGCAAAGATGTCCCTC
>CAOJBJ010350565.1:0-11996 GCA_948291685.1 Euphorbia celastroides | reverse complement strand
TTGAGTTAAAAATTGTATTTGAATAGAGAGAACAAAATTTTAAAATAAAATTGTACGAAAGGACTCAAATGCCCCTAAATTAAAATGCACTCCTCTCATGATTTGGGATAGCAAAAAAAGTCAAATTGAAAACAAGTTATTCTCTTTTCTCCCAGTTTCGACCATTTTAGGTGAAACACATACGGCTGTAAGGGAGTGTAACTAAATTTTTTTCATTTTCCTTCTATCTTCTTCCGGTCGTCCCAAATGATGGGATTCAAACTTTCTCCTCTTCCTTTCCTCTAGAATTTGGGATTCCAAACAAATTCTACGTCGTAAATTGGAGCATTGATTGTTCGTGGAAGAAAGATACGACAAATTAGTTTTCTTTCTTTTCGCTCTGGATACTGAAATTGCATATGCCAAAATCATCGGCGTTTCGCATTTTTGGTACGGTTTAACATGTAAAATTGCATACCATCACTTTATTTGGTACGGTTTATTAAAAAAGTGTGGCAAAAAATTATGACTTATTTTTATTGAAAAGTTTGACAAAATAACAACTGATAATATTAAATTGTTAATTATAATATGACCAAAGTTAACTATTGGTTGTGAAAGATGTCCACTATAATAAATTTATGTCACAAAATAATTAAGAGGTTAAATTAATATCACCAAACATTAAAAAAAATTGTTTATTTGTTAATACATATGCTTTACACAACACTTACATATACTTTACATTTTTCATTGCATATGTCTTGCATATAATTTCAAATTGATTAAGAAAATAGACAAACATTTCATTATATATTCGTTTATATATTGATTACATATGCATTATATTTCTATTACATAACTAATCATGTTCAATACCTATCAATTAGGAACATATTTGAGGAGCATATCTATTAGCCTAGGCGAGAGTGATGATCGACAGTGGCATTAAGGGGATGGCGTTACGACGGAGTTGCAGAGCCAATTCTGAGAGATTAGGAGCGAATTTAAGGAAGCAGTGGGCCCGTCAGCATAACAAAAAGTGGTAGCCATGATAGTGTTGAGGGGAGAGAGGAGTGACTACGGCGAGAAAGGCGACACGAGAGAAATTGCTGTCGAGGGTAGAGCATGTGAGTTGGATAAGGGAGTCTCAAACTAAAAAATGGTCGCAAAGGAGTTTTAAAATTGAAATGAGAGTCATTTTACGTATTTGACCGTATTGCAATAAAGTGTTCACGCTATACCAATAATAAAATAAAAAATACTTGATAAATAATTATTTTTACCTTTTAAAAAACAGAAAGTATTTGATTTCATCTTTGAATTTAGACTGTGTGATCTCATTTAGCCCCACCTAAATTTGGCCCAACCTGCCCGTAGTGCAATAGGACGGCAAGTCGTATATAGATTACGTTTATCAAAGAAATTTAATTCTCATGAATCGATGTTTGCAACTGCAATAACCTGAAGCAATCTCAGATTCCAATTCTCCACCTTTCTCTAAACACTGTTCATAACCTTTTTTACGAATATTACTTTCAGTTTTGTTTGCTTTTACGATTTTCATTCTCTTTGTTTTCGTTTTTTGCTTGTTGCAGGAATTCAGACTTTCATTGGCGCAATTCTAATCAATGGGAAAATCTTCAAGTAGAAAGAAACGCTCCAAATATTCCTCTCTGGTAATCTCCCCTCTCTCATTGTTAATTCTCCTCAATTGTGTTTTCTCCCATTAACGGTTTCTTCTCTTCGAAAGTTCTCTCTTTTTCTCTAATTCTATAGATCAGTCTGCCTAATTGACTTGTTTTGTTAGCTATAAACTTTCTGATTATTAGTCGAGTCTTCCTTTCAAATTTGAGATCCTTCCAGATGAAATAACTGTGTTCTTTGGATAGCTTTTCTGTTATATCATTGTTGGGTGTCTTTGAAATCAACATTCTTTGAAGAATTCATTTCATTTCAAGTACAATATTCTCTCTTCTTCTAGTTAAAATGAACTAAATTGCATTGAATTCTTCTAAGAATTGGGATTCCAAATAATGGGATAGTGTTTTAGGTTTATTTTTCAGGCACATTGAACTTATGCAATTCTATACTGCATTCTAACGTAATTCCGATAATGTTTTCTTTTATACATTAACTGAAGGTGTTTGTCGTTTATGGTAATGCTATTAAATGTATAACAATGTCTTGTGTTGCCATTTAGGACCGCGGACGCAAGAGAAGTAAGACTAAAAGAGCTAAACCAAGAAAGCATGAGTGTTATGATGATTCAGATTCCGAGTCTTATTCAACAGATGATTCAAGAAGTTCAGCATCTGTTTCTTTGAGCTCTGAGGACATTTATAGAGGTAAAAAATCTAGGTCTTCCATTCGCAAGGACACAAAAAAAAAAGACTAAAAGAAGGGCTCGTTCATGCTCATCTAGCAGTGAAGAATCTTTTCACTTGAGAAAGAAGAAAGGGTCAAGGAGAAAAGTTGATTCAAAAATATGGAAAAAAGCTCTCAAGCATAAGAAGAAGAAGAAGAAGAAGAAGAAGAAGAAGAAATCTAAGAGAGATGCAAGTATCAGTTCGAGGAGTTGTTCGACTTTTGAGAGTTCAAGTGAAAGTAGTGATGAGAGTGAATATGAGAGTCGCCACAGAGGCATGTCTGAAAGGAGGAAGAGTGACTTAAAAAGTTCGAAGAACGCTAAAGGTAGAAGCAAAAAGAGGAGATATAGGTCAAGGAGCTGTTCCTCTTGTAGTAGAGATAGTGATGGTGATTATTGGAGAGAGAAGAAAGTGACTGATGGGAGCATTTTAAAGCAGCTGAAATCGATCATTACCGTTGTTGACAATGACAAGGAGGAAAGAGAGGCCGATGAGTACAAGGAGGAGATAGTTTATGAAGATGATGGTTATCCATCTAGTAGAAGCAATGATAGTTATGGTGCTGGAGATAAAAGGTCCACAAATAACGAGGAAAGCAAAGATCTTTTGGAGGGTAAACCCACTTCTGATGAATTTGTGATGAAGGATTCTTTAGGGGAGAAGATTAATGAGATTGCTGAAGCTAGCGGTGATGCGAATGAAGATTTGGAGACAATTTTGAGACAAAAAGCTTTGGAAAATCTCAAAAGGTTCCATGGTCAAAAGCAAATTAATTCAGATGGTAATGCTGCTCAAAAAGACAAGAGTGGTGCTGCTTCAGGATCACCATGTCTCCAACAGCCCGACCTAAGTCAAAATGATCTTAAAAACAGTTGTGATCCAGGAATTGAGAGAGATTCTGCTCACTCTTTGCAAGAAGAGAAAATTCTTGACAGTAAAAATGGAAGTAACGGGCCAACCAGCAAGGTCGCTGCTGCTATGAGAGAAAAGGAAAAGGAAAATAAAACTTTGGGCCATGAAGTTAGCAGGCAAAGGCTAGTGTCAAGTGCATTGAAGCAAGCACTATCAAACACTGTGGCCAGCACAGTGGAAGCACCAAAGGTAAAATCGGGGAACAAGAGCCGTGTAGGCGAGCCCAATGTGCATTCTGAGAATGGAAAAACGAACTGTGATAATGCTGGATTGCAAGGGGAAGATAAAGAGAGTTCAGGTATGGAACATAGGACAGTGAAACTTGCAGTTAATAATGCCTCGGGATCTAATTATGCAGCTCAGGATTTGAACTCGAGTGAAGGGCAAGCTCAAGTGAAGGAAGCTTCTCAGCTGGAGCAGAAGACAATGTCAGTGATGTGGGGTGGGGAATTGGTGCAGGTAAGTGCTCTGATTTGAAGTAGTACCCTTTTTTGTTAAATTATGTGGCTTATAATCGAACATTATTTGCTCTGTTGTATAAGTGAGCTACAAGGTATACATCCCCAAAAAAGCTCCAGCTTTGGCCAGGAGGCAACTCAAGCGATGATGATATTGTTTCTGCAATCGTTTAACTCATTCGGTTTAACTTTGTTGGAATGTTAGTTGGCAAATGCCGTGTTTTTATTTTGTACAGGAGTATGCTGAATTTTAATAAAGTAATTAAGCTTCCTTGTTTTTTTTGTTTAATGTGATAATTTTGAATCCACTGTGTTAACATTTTTCTGTGGGATGTGATATATAATATAATTTAACATTTACAAGACACTGATTCAGTAATTTCCTTAATCTTTACATTTCATACAAGTTCTATTGGTTTTTGGGTCCATAATTCTCTTCTTGAACTTGTCTGGAGCTCTTATGTCACCGACTTTGTCTGTTTTTGATGGATTTCTAGGTATCAGATGCCATTTGCGCTCATTGGACTGATATCGAGTTTGGCGCTGTGGGATATTTTCAAGTTTTGTCGTGATAAATATGGATGGGACCGATATCCAGTAATTCAGCAGGTTCTGATTCGCACTGCTCAATGTGGTGAGTTGATAAGTTTTCTAACACAATGTTCTCGTTTTTACTCTACAAGATTTTAGTTACTCTGGCACTTGTTTGCACAATATGTTTGTGGAATGTTTGTTATTTAGTTGAGTGCATCGAACATTTCTCATTGGGACTAATGAAACACTGATTTGACGTTGGTTATAAGCATAGTTTTTTAAGGCACAATGCGCACTTAGGTGCAACTGAGCCTGGTGAAAAAAATATGATGCTTGAATTACATCAATATGAATTATGAAACAAATCATGTCCAAAATAATTGACATTTAAGATTACAACAAACACGTTCAATGGGATTAGAGATATTATATTAATGAGGATATGAGAAAGCTTATATAGAATAGTTGACTAACATTTTTGTATATAGAACAGTTTCATTTTGCCCTGTTTATAAAATTTTGTCTGCTCCTTATATTTTAGGTTCATTGAATGTTAAGGAACTTTCAACAAATACCTAGTATTCGGATTTTAAACTTCTTCATATTAGTTTTACTATTTAGTTAGCTTTTCTATATTATTTTGGTTTTCATTTTGTGTTTAGGAAAGTGAAAATTTGTTGAGGCCTCTAAAAAAGAAATGGTAGAAATTTGGAAAGTAGAAAATCACTTTTTAAATTTTAAAGAAGGAAAAATATGAGGAGGAAGGCTAGAAAATCTCTCCCAACTGAATTAATTATAGAGACAGAAAACCAACAAGGTGTAGCTCAGTTGGCAACGCAGGTTGAGTTAGTGGGAGCAAATCATGGTTCGAATCCCATTGAATACATTTGCTAGAAGGGTGAAGAGCCTTAACTGTGACTAAGCCCCGGACAAGATTATATCAATGAAGATACTTGTAAATATTACCCAAAAAAATTATAGAAACAGAAAGATATCTGGAAAGAGAAATAATCATCAACAGTAAATTCTTTGGCCCTTATAAAAATTTCAAACTTTTCATTTTAACCATTTTTTTAATAATTTGACAACAGTTGTGGGTTTTGGTGATGATCTTTCCGAAGCAAGCAAGTTTGAAACTTGGCCTTCGAAAAATATGTTTGAATTTTGAAATTGAAAACCCACCAAGTACTTGAGACAAGCCTCAAGCTCATTCTTTCAGGCGCGCCTTTGACAGCTATGACATAGAGCACCGATTCCTATTTATTTTTATCCTCTTTTCTGTTTTTCTTCTACTCTATTTTGTGCTTTCTTGTCGGGCCTGCCATTGCCAAACTTCTTGAGCCCTGTTCTGCCTCCTCTACTCGGTCAACAGCTCCAGCAAGCAATTAAGTTATGCAGTTTTACCTCCTCTTCTTCAAATTTTTGGTTTCTTGTTTCCTATATATGAAGCAGTTGTTATGCTTATAGTGTGAACTTCAGAAGAGAGATTGCTTCTAATTTATATATTTATGCTAGAAATTTAAGCACTGGAGTTATCTATATCAGTTTGTAGCTTTTTTCTTTATTCGTTTGACATTTAGCATAACTTATATATTTTGTATTTGGTGCGCCTAGCATGTGCTAAGAATGCGCCTTTGCCATGAAAACCTAGATGCTATAAAAAGATGTTTAGAAAGCCCTATCATATCTGATCTTGCATCAAATCATTGATTGAATGTTAGAGAATCTATTTCAATTAAGGATAATGTTCTCAACGGGTTAAGGTTATGCCATTTTATTGAAATGGAGGGTCTTGATGTCATTTGATCAAAGTGTGTCTTTTAATTAGTAAAATGTATATTTGGTTGCTGAAAAGTTAATGTTTCCCTTAGTAGTTATACCTTGAATTTGACATATGAAGCCTGTATCCTTTGCTAGCTGTGGTAGGCTCTATGAATCATTTGTATGGTTGCTCATTATACATCCTCATTATTGTTGCAGTTATCCTTCAAAATGTTGCAGTTTAGCTGTCCGGCATTCCATCATCCTTAAATTATGGCACATGCTTGAGTTTTCTTATTTATTTTCTTGAGAAAGATCTCAACAATAAGAGTGTATTCCTTTCGAAGTTTGGGCTTATAGGAGAATGAATGATGCTTGGAATTACTTGAAGGTTCTGTTAATAATATATTATCTTAATGTCTTAATTGCAGTAACTGCAGTTATACTAGTGTATTTGAAAGTTCAAATGGCTCTCTTTTGCACGCTTGCTGTGAGCTATGCAGGTAACTAGCTAATTCACACCCAGTAATCTTCTCTTCCTTCATTCCTTCCTTCCTTCGGGATCGATTATATTTATACATCTCTTTTTTTTTTTTGTAGTAATAGTTTTGCATGCTGCATTTCGGAAACTGACTCCTGCATCCCAGCAGAAGATAAGATAGATGATGTTTGAATTGACCCACAGGTTCTGTCAGAACACAAAGGTGTGTTCGTTTTGCCTATGGGAGTGATCCTAACCACATTGCCTTCAGTTTTGATAATCTTATTGTATACAACCTGAAAAGAGAAATGTTGTGATTATTTGTAAACCTTGATTATTATTTCTGGCAAAGTGACACTTCTACTCCCATAAGTAGGGAAGTGCAATCAAGGTTCACGTTGTGATTTCCTTGGAATCTAATATGATTTGGCCGAATTTCGACTTATTATTAATGCAACAACTGCACTGCGGAAGACTTTGCCTTTTTATTAGGCCAAAGTTTACCACTTAAAGTCGGCAACACCAGAAGTCTACTGCCCCTGAACTTATAAAAGTTTCTCTCCGTCTCCTAAAGTTAGTTTCGGTCTCCTAAAGTTAGCTTTTTCTTGTATTTTTCAACCCGTGAATGACACACATATGACAATGACATTTTTTAAAGTCAAAGCAACTAAAAACAAGCTGACATGTGGCATATGAGGGGCTAATTGCTAGTCAACTTTAGGAGGGTAAGAGAAACTTTTAGAAGCACAAGGAAGAGTAGACCTTTGGTGCAAAATAAGAGTTGAACTTTGCATGTAGCCTTTTTTTGATTATGATGTCATGTTTGGAATCAAGATATACAATTGATATTGCCAAAAAGCTAATACCATCGTTAATTCTAGAGCCATACAGAAATAGCTAGAAAAGAATTTATACAATTCAGGCTCCTCTTTCTTTTCTAAGGTTTTACTCAGCATTTTTATATGCCACAATTGCCAATTAACAAATTCTAAGGAGTTGTGTAACACAACTTGTGTTCCAAACCGGACCTAGTTACTAGCATTGCAAGCATTACATAAGCTCAAGTGTTTCCCCAAATCCAGTTGCATTCGCACTCGAAATCCATCCTAGTTTCTGCTCTTATTACCTGTACTTTTGATTTTCAAACCACAAATGCATTGTGCCCATTCAGTATAACTGAATTCATGACACACTGCAGCACACAAGTTTATACCGATATAATAAACACATTAATTCCTTCTTCAAAGTGCTGTTTCAACGTATCAGTCCTTCTAGCCATACATCATTGTATGTATGACTTATTTGCTTACCCGGTAGTGTGTGCTTCATAGGATTACTAATTCAATTTGTATAAGCCTACTTGAAGACGCTTATTCACGCATAAAACTACATTAGAACAAAATTTCTTTTGCTGGAACATAACTGATAATACAATTAATGTTAATACTAAAGTTACAATGTTCATGTAGCAAAAACTACTGCACATGAAAACTATGAGTGTAAACCATAATACAAAATAGGATATCAAATACAAAGTTTCAACAATGATATGTACATAAATCTGAAAGAATGCAACAGCTAACACACAAAAGAAAGTCATTGACAAGCTTCAACCTTCTCTAAGTGGGATTAACATCACGGAAGCCTTGGCTTTGCCATCTGCAATACACAAACAAAGACAAATATTAATAAGAAAAACCATTAATTGTTCAAAGAGGAGGCACAAAGAGAGAGAGAGGAGGCCATCAATCTGAGCAAGAATAATTTTTTAGTCTGGCAAAAAGGAAAGACTGCGAAACAACAGAACATTTCATCATTCCCTGGCTAAGAAAAAAGATAAATGAGAAGGATCACTCCGTTTTCCACACTACTTATAACCTTTTTGGTCAAAATCCAAAGCTCAATGGTGTCTGATCTATCAAAATTGCCTAACCTTTCTAAATTTTTGTATGGTGCCTACAATATACAATTATAATACATCAAGAAATTACATTCACCAAAATCAATGTTAAAATATTAGAATATAAATAGAACTTAAAGAAATTTTTGTCTTTTATCTTACTTTTTTGTAGTTTACGATAAATTAAGTGGATGGAGCAGATACCAAATAAGCAAATACTGAATAAGTCATAAACCAAACCAACAATTTCAATATCTAAGGCACCAAAAGAACATTTAATTTACCAAAAGAAACTCAAAACGATCTTCTAAGGTCCTATTCTTCTCACTCAATGGTTTAAGTTCACTTGACAAACCTTGAAAGTAGGAACCTAGCAAGAGGGCTTAAATTGGCATTTGAATTCAATTCCTTGTTTTGTTGCTTCCTCTTGTTTTCAGCTTCTGAATTCACATTTTGGGTTTCTTCAGCAGCAGCCTTGCCTTTGACGAACAAGCGAGCTGCTAACTCTTGCAGATCCTTTAACGAAGATTCCCTCGAACTGCATCTACTACTTATCCTGAGCAATTTGTCTCACAAATAGAAAATATTACATAAAACATAAGCAAACATGAAACTTGAAAACCTTGCCAATCGCTGAAGCAAAGTTCTGAAAAGAGCATCAGTAGATCCAGGATTTGTGTGCTCCATATTAATTAGTGACTTTGTAACAGAACGCACAACTGATCCTTCTTGATCATTAACCACCTACATCAATATGAAAACCATGGTATTAGAAGTTCAGAGATTTTAAAGTTGTTCCGTCTACTGTAATTACAGAATTTGTTATCCAGGTGATTAAAATTTCTCACATAAAACATTTTGCAGACGTTAACTTACCCCACGGAAAATAGTAATTGTAGCAGTACCAACTTTGGTAAAGTAAGAAATATAATACTAATAGCTACAGAACCACATGACATGTAAGGGTACTTTCTATTGTTTGTTTTATTACAATATATAGAAAATAAGTTCTTTTTTTTTTACTAACATTTGCTCCACTTTTTTTCCTTCAAACAGGAAGACTTCATGAATGCTAAGCTCTAGTTAGTCAACTCCATTTAATGAACTGAGATCAAATCCAAGTCGTTTCTGTCATATATGAGTTTTAAAGGGCAGGCCAAGTTTGTAAAGGAATTTGAGCTATTAGAAAGCTCAAGCCTTTTTTATAAAAATCAAACTTTAGCTCCTCTATAAACCCCTGTAAATGCGAGCACACTATGAGATTCTAATAATTGTAGTTGAGATTTGGTTCGTCCAAACCCATTAGAAGTGAATTGGAGCAGAATGACAGATCAGCAAACAGTTGAAGACTTTGCCAAATTCTGAAGCGTTTATGCATGATGATGGACCTCTCAACACGACTGTAACATTGACGCAGAAAGATAATGAACTTCTCTACACTTAAATAAGCTAATTTGTAAAGCAAATTGACATCATTGTTATTGTTCTAAGTAATCTGATGAAAACCAAGTCACAAAATTTCATGTTTCGAATAATCAAATAAATAAGTGAAATAGAGAAAAACGTCAATATGTTCTATATCAAGCGATCATTAAATTCCTCGTAGCTACTGGCAGTAAAATCATGTTATATGTATGGATTGGCAAAGGTTATAGCAATCAAACAAGTAAGACTCGTTTTGAGAAAATGTTTAGAAAGACGCCAAGGGTTTGTTTTAAGTTAAATGACAATTTGATGACAAACTTCGAATTTTATCGCATTTTAAGAACTCTTGAATCTTGAGGTTCAGAAACAAATATATATCTGAAAGGATTGTTACCAGAACATGCAGCAAATTTGCAAAGTTTCTAGGTGTCAAGACTTATGAATGCATTTGAACACGACTGGCATAATGTAGCACTCACCTCTTTCAATGATGGGATAAGCAAAACGGATAAAGATGGCGATGTTGATACAATTCTTGAACTATCTTCATCTTCACTTGTATGCCGTGATCTTGGAAATGCTCTTTGTGCATCAAAGAATTCACGTGAACTTCTAAAGCACAATAATTAGCCCTTAATAACTTTAGTAAGCAGCATTTTATTTGGCCCCAGCAGAAAATCACCACATTGATTCATATACCTGGAAGAATCAGAGTTATTAGTCATTTTCTCGCCTCTTCCTCTTTCATGCCCATCGTTGCGGATCTTGTTCAAAGCAGGCCTTTCTCTGGCATTACCCTTCCGCAGCCCTGCTTGAATAGCAGCCTTTGCCTACATGTACGGAGTTACAAAATATTCAGGCAGGTCAACTGAAATAAACAAATTTTTTTTTTGGTAAGCGAAATAAACAAATTTTAAGTTTATGAAAAGAAGAACATTTTGTTCAGGGAAAATCTTACAAAATAAAGTACAGGTAAAAATATTAACCGAAGAATAACTCCATACAACACCAAAGATAAACATCCAATTAGTTCACTAAAAAAGAATACGTTAATTAGACTGGCATAGCATTTGACCACACATGAGCAGCAAAACTGACATATTTACAATAAATGCAATTTAGCATATTCATAGTTGCAACTCATGCTACCTAACATTGCGTTAAACCAGTGCACAAGCAACAAAAATAACCTCTGCAAGATTCAACGCACTATCCTCAGATGAGGAATTTGAAGTTTTCTCTTGCATTCCCAGTCTAGACTTAGGAGTCTGAGGAGAACCAGAATCATCAAGTCCACGGAATACAACAGTTCCACTAGTAGAAGCATCTTCAAATGAGGCAACTGTGCTGCTAGACTGCACATAACATAAAACCAAATTATTTAAAACAAAGGAAAGGGGGAGGGAAACCAATATCTACTTTATATCCACTTTATAACATCTGGATGGATTAAGGTTATACCAGACTGCTTTGGTCTCGAAAAGTGGTAGATGATTGATATCTTTTTGGAGTTCGAATAACAATGGTTCCTGACCCACTAACAGATAAATCATCCTGGAAAAAGAATTACAAATAAAACTTCAGGGAGTTACAATTTCAAGAGTACCAGTGACCTGTAGCTTTGTTTTGCCTATTGAAGTTCTGTAGTCAGAACCAGACTAAAAATGTTCAGGCCAAGATCAAAGTATGCCTGGAAGAAGCACCTAATTTTTGCACTATACTAGCTCTAATGTAAGACCTATGATACATTTGAGATGATGTGTGGAAAAAAAACTGTTTACTTTTTGCATTAGGTGTGTCAATCTTTCCATTTTCAGACATACAGGGGCAGCGTGATCTAAATTTTGAAAGCCTCCTGATATCTGCAAGTCTTTTCATGAAAAAACTCAACTTATCCCAGAGTATATCTATCTACATGATGAATGTAATCCATAAAAAAAAAGAAAAAAGGAGAGAGAAGCAAGCTTACATAATCATGAGAACTGTCCTGACGTTCATCATGATATGTATCCCTAGCATCTTTACCAAAAGATACTTCTGATGCTTCCTGAAGAGCATTTCCAGATGCAGACAATAAATGGTCACCATACTCTGAAGCTCTGGTAACCTTATCGTATGAAGTTTGTGTTTTCTTTTCTCTAACCTGAGGTGGTCTTAAAGCACTTCTTACAGTTCCA
>CAOJBJ010350467.1:0-17606 GCA_948291685.1 Euphorbia celastroides | reverse complement strand
AATCTGTTACCATAAATATCACGATCTCAATAAAAGAGAGCGATAAAAGAGCCAGAAAATGAAATAGAAAGGAGACAACATTCTTATCAAACACTATCTATTTTTACGTGTTCTTCAGAAAAAAGCAGAAAAAACATTCATCACAATTACGTTTTTCGTCTTTTTTAGTTTTTTTTTTTACACTATTGTCCCTCTACTCCCTCAATTTCTATATGCACATTTATATTTTTTTTTTAATAATATATGTACAGTTATACTGCTGAATTTTTTTTTTAATTTGTTCGATGGGCAGTAACTGTTTGATTCTTCTTTAGGATAAATTTAATAATTTTGGAATTGAATAGGAGCTACTGCCGAAATATTGAGATAATAAAGTTCTGGACTAGAATTGCAGCTACTCCAAAAAGAAATTGTCTACTGTTGAAAGAGTTGCACCAATCTCTCATAATTTTACTAATTTTTTTATGTGCCTCAAGTTCGTCGGGCGCGCGCCTCGCCTTGCGCCTCGACGAATTTGACCACCTAGCGCCTCGGTGCACCTTGCGCCCTTAACAACTATGCTCATAAGATTTCTAGGGGCTAATCCTAGTTCTGCATTTAAAACATAATACTACACTCTGGCTCAGCAACTTATGGGTTATTTGGCTAGTGATCATATATATATATATATATATATATATATATATCGTGTCCGTATGGGCAGGATATGAGTTGCTGTGATTCTTTTGGACGGTTTATTTTGAGTAGTATGTTAATTTTCTACATGATTATGCTTCTTGTTTTTCTAGGCTCGGGAGATGGAACTCTTCAGGCATGGAATATTAATATGCGAAATGAGGTATTGTATATCCCTCCTTTCTCTTTGGAACCTGTTTATACCAATTTTGTGGGACATATAACCGAGAGTGGGTTTCCAACTCATGAAATAGTTATTCCTGGAAGACAAAAGTGGGGGAGAAATGCATCCTTGTTTGTTTATTGATTTAACATGATCTATGCTACTAATGAAATGATGTGTCTTTGCCGTTGGAAGGTGATGTGCTGGAACAGCCACATAGGGGTGCCATCGTGCTTGAAATGGGCACCTCGGCGGGCAATGTTCGTGGCAGCATCTACACTTCTCACGTTTTGGATACCCAATTCCGAACCTCGCCCTCCTCAACCTAACCATGTACCCCAATGATGCAATCACCCAGCCTATTGTAGCGTGATCACCATGATCATATGTCGTTTCATAGAAGGTTCAGTTTTGTACACCCATGAGATAGATCTATTTCTTCCATTTTCTTGCTTCTGGACATATTTGAACCACCAAGTTACATTTATCGTAAACTATGTTGCGCTAACTGTATATCTTTTCTGATCCTTCACTGTTTTCGGCCTTTTCAGTGGAGCTTAGGACATCAGTCCGGAAATATATGCACTCGTGCACACCTTTTGTTATCCATATTGTTAATATTTTAGTTATATATTACATCAGCTACTCGTGCACACTTGTTTGAAAACAGTGCCTCTGGGTGTGTGGAGTCGAGTTGCCGGAATAGCTCCAAGAAATTTTTTTCTTAATGCCCTCTTTGGAATGTAATTCTCTGCCGTCAGATTTTAACTACAAATAGCAATGTGTTTATTCATTGATGACATAATACGGTTCTAAAGTTCTAAGATCACTCAAATATCAGAAAAGTGACATAATCCGCTTCTAAGTTCTAAGATCATTCAAATATCAGAAAAGATTTAACATAATTCAAATATCAGAAAAGATAACATAATTCGGTTCTAAGTTCTCATTAACACTCGAGAACAGCGGAAAATTTTAAATTCTCTAGACAGCTATTGTTTCCAAGACATATTTCATTGTGATTTTCTTAATGCTTTATTTCATTATATTGAATTGAATTCAGATATTATATCGGAGGATTGTGAGTCTGGATAATTGCCCACCCTCATGAAGTTCAGTTTATAGTTCCATTAGAAAAATATTATCTCATTTTCTTGCATTGCTTTTAAAACACACATATGTTCTACTAGGGGTTGCCAGTTTGTTTCTATTTTCTTGGTTCTGGACTAATTAATTTTAATAACAAAGTTGCATCAACCTCAACTGTTTTAAGTCTTGCAACTGTATATATATTTCATGTGGCTTGCATCTCATTTATGATGAAATGTGAACAGCGGGGGATTGTGAATTTGGATTCTTACCCTGAAATTCAATCTCGAGTTCCGTTAACTAAGCATAGTTCATTTTTAAGTTTTTATAGAATGTGGAAAGGTGTTTTGAGAAAATTCAACCCATTTATTTCAGTGTACGCTATTGGGCAAGTAAACGAAGTCACCTTATAATCATCTCCGGGGATATGAACATTGAACTTGTAGCCTTCTTAGAAATCATGCAAAACTTAATTTTATGATGATTTTAATATTACTTCTAATATCATTTTTACCGGATAAGAGATAAATTTGAAGTTAAATTTGTTTTGACATTCAAAATTGATTCCAAAACATGACTGGTTGCCAGTTTGATCACGATCATCTATCATTTATCAATTATAGCAACTGGCAACAAAGTGTAATAAAGGGAACATGCAATTCAAGCGAAATCAAACTATTCAAACGCAAATTCAACTACAAACTCAACAAACCTTAAACAAAATACATAAACCAAACCCCAACCCTCACAATCACTTAGCCTCGTGAGCCTTCCTCTGGATCTCCTGGCCAGTCTCCTTAGTCTTCTGCCCCACCAAATCAGCCATCCCCGCCATGCGCCGCTTAGCCATGTCCAGCTGCTCCGGCACCGAGCCGGTCGCCTCCCTCACATACCTAACCAGCCACGACAGCGAGGTCACCCCGGTCAGCCCGAAGGCCCCGGAGGCCAAAAACGCCATCACCGAGAGCCCAACCACAAATGCCGCCGGGACTAGGATCGGGCTGAACAGCAAGAACACCGGGGCTGAAAGAGCCATCCCAATTAAGGTGCCGACAAGAGTTATTCCGGCGAGGAAAAGGAGAGTGCCGCCCACCGGGAGAAGGGTCACCACCGCCAGCACTTTTCCTGTGGAGGGTCCCCTCTGTTGGCAGCCGATGCCCTTCGTGTTGTAGCCTCCGGCGGCGGAAACGTCGTAGCGCTGGGGGTGGACTTGGACTTGGTGTGCTTGTGACCTGTCTGCCATTTTTTCTTGAAAGAGAGAATTTGTGTTTTTTTGAAAGAAAATAGAGAGAATGGTGAAAAAGAGATCATTTGGGGTGGTTTTAAAAGGGGAGAGGGAGGCCTAATATGGTGACACGTAAGGGTGTGAGATGGTGACTAAGGGCTTTGCATGAGGAACAAGTTTCAGCAAACCCAAAGTGAACTACTGAATGTCATGTAAAAAGGAATTTAAAAATTTGCTGAAAGATGATAAAAGTGTTGAAGTGTGAGGTGTCTGAAATCTATAGCTCTGCTGCCACGTTGGCAGCTGAAGTTGAAGTTGTTGTGCTGTTCTTGTATTTTTTTTTTTGATAATGTGCTGTTCTTGTATTTTATGAGGTTAATGCTTACACTTGAAGTTTTTTACTTGTTTGAAGCACGTGCATAAGGTTTTTCTGTTGTAACAATTTTATCACGGGCGTCCTAAGCCAGTAATAGTAGGGAATTCGCCAGCCAGCTGTAATTTAGTCGCCGGTTGATAATACGTAATTGGTTAAGTTCTTCTAAGCTTTATATATTTAGAGCGGCTTAAACTTGGTACTATTTGTCTTAGAGTTTCCTCAACTTTAACTTGTACATTAGAAATCCCTCAATTTGGTAAATTTGAACTTATAAACTGTCCCAACTTAACAATATGTATTCATAATTTTCAATTTGATAAAAATGTACTTATGAGTCGTCTCATAGAAAGATTCAAAATTGTGGAGAAAATAGTGTGCTATATGCATAATTACAATTACTGTATACATAAAAGATAAATCTATGTAATGAATAGATAATGCAACTATAAATTTCAACACTTTTGCCAAGTGTACAAAATCAAAGTTAAACTATAAGACAATTGGTGCCAAATTGGGGCAACTCTTAATGTATTAGGCTAATTTTTTACAAAGTATTAACTCGTATATTTCAACATTCTATCGAGATTTATCTTTCTTTGTTTTTTGTGGGATTTTTTTTATCAAGCTTGATTGGCGATGAAATTTGACTGTTTTGACAGCTGAGGCCATTGGAAATGAAGAGATTCCTGCAATGGGGCTCTGGGTTGGACAGGTCACAGGGGAAATTCAGTATTGAGCTTTTAGATTTTTGGGCCCTATATCGGGCCTTATTCATCCTTCATAATTTTCATAGCATTCTCAATGCATTTGGGCTAAAAAATGCATAATAATGTCAAGTTTCATCACAATGAGATACAAACAAATGTCCCACTTTTATCGTATAGTTGGAGATTTATTGGTATACAAGCATTGAACTATATATCGATCGGTAAGGATGAATTCAAGAACAAATTTATTAAGATTTTTCATTTATTTCAAAATCATGGTTGTTCTTCCACCTCTTCTTAACATGTTTTCTTCATCTTCTATTTTCTATTCTTTCCTTTTTTAATTATTCACATCCCAATACAAAAAAGTCGATAGTTGATATCACAAAACTTGAAATATCGTCGACTGTAGAAATCTTTTTGCTGATGGCTTGCAATATCTACAACGAATGATCAAAGACACCCATTCTTATATTTCTTATTTTATTACGGTTAACATTGTTAGTTTGTAATGTTTAACAAATCCTGTCAAATGCTATATTTATTATATCGTTGCGGTTAAGCGTCATTGGATTTCAAGACATTACAAAACGAGATTGAATTGAAGGAAAAACGAATTCCATTGATTCAAGAAGAAGATACAATCAAGATTGAGAGCTCAATGAATGAAACAATAATGAACAACTGTAAACCTAACTTACTTCTATTCTCAGCTCAACTATGCGTTTATAACAGCCAACTGATTATAATAAAAATTACAATAATACCCTTGTATCTTAGAGTATTTACAATTATAACCTTATTACCCCCCTCAAGACCAGCATCATGAACATCAGATAATCCAAGTTTCTTCAATTGTTCTTTGAAAGCTAGTGAATGCATTGCTTTAGTGAAGGAGTCAGCTAACTGGTTCTTAGTAGTAACAGACTGCAGGTGAATGATCTGGTCTTGCACTTTTGATCTGACATAGTGACAATCAATCTCTAAATGTTTTGTCCTTTCGTGAAACACCGGATTTTTTGCAATATGAATTGCAGAGATATTATCGCAATACATTGTGGCAGGCTGAAGCTGTTGAATTCCAAGATCTTTGAGCAAGTATAAAATCCACTGAACTTCAGCTGCTATAGTGGACATAGCCCTGTACTCGGCTTCAGTAGAGCTCCTACTGATAGTGTGTTGCTTTTTAGATTTCTAGCTTACAAGTGAATCTCCCAAGAAGATGCAAAAACCAGTGATTGATCTTCTTGTCTCTCTACAATTGCCCCAGTCTGCATTTGTATAGGCAGCAATATCTAATCCTGAATTACATGAATAAAACAAGCCTTGTGCTGGTTTCCCTTTTAGGTCCCGCAAAATTCGGTTAGCTGCAGTCAAATGACTCTGTCTAGGCTTGTCTATATATTGTGACAATTGTTGAACAACAAAAGAAATATCAGGCATAGTATTTGTAAGATATAATAACTTGCCAATAAGCTTTCTATAATAAGTGTTATCTTTTAATAAAGGATACTGTAATTGATCAATCTCAGCCATACTGATTGGTGTTGAACATGGTTTGCATTCAAGGTATCCATATTCAGCTAAGAGATCCAAAACATATTTTCTTTGATATAAAAGAATACCATGTTTGGATCTCATAACTTCAATTCCTAATATATATTTCAATTTTCCCAAATCCTTTATTGTAAAACACTCATCAAGATAAACTTTGATGTCATTAATGGTCCGTTGACTATTACTTGCCAATATAACATCATCCACATATACAACAAGAGCAATAAAAACGGAGTCATGTTGTTTAATAAACAAAGAAGAATCTGCAGAAGATTGCACAAAGCCTTTTTTCTTTAAGGAAGCAGTCAAAGTGGAATTCCACTGCCTGTTTGCTTGTTTTAATCCATATAATGATTTTGTAAGTTTATAAACAGGATTAGGAATGTCACTAGTAATTCCTTGTGGAAGCTCCATGTAAATTTCCTCATCTAAAGATCCATGTAAGAAAGCATTGTTTATATCCAATTGTTCTAAAAACCAATGTTGATTTGCTGCTAAAGCAAGAAGAAGTCTAACAGTAGTGATTTTAGCAACAAGAGAAAAAGTTTCTAGATAATCAATACCATTTTGTTGAGTATATCCCTTAGCAACAAGCCTAGCCTTATACCTTTCTATTGTTCCATCACTATTTCTCTTAATTTTATATACCCCTTTACATCCTATGGGAATTTTACCAGGTGGCAAAGACACAATATCCCAAGTTTTATTCTTATTTAATGCTTCTATTTCTGCTTGCATAGCTTTTTGCCAATTATGGTCATTTTTGGCATATTTATAATTCTTAGGTTCATGTTCAGCAGAAATAGAAAAAGAATAAGATTTTTGAGATTCACTAAGGTTGTCATATGAAATAACAGTAGATAAAGGATAGAACCTATCAGCCTCTAAATCCTTAAGACTATTATGTCTAGCCAAATAACAATGATAATCTCTAAGGTACTTAGGCTGATTATGTTGTCTCTTATTCAAGGATAAGGCTCAGAAACAGTAGATGATGGACTGTCATCTATATCCAAGTCATTTTGTTCTAAATAAGGAAAATACACTCATGAAATTCTACATTCCTTGTAACAACTATAGTCTGATCCTCTAAACTAAGTATTCTATATCCTTTAACCCCATCAGCAAATCCTAAAAACACACCTTTGTGTCCTCTTGGATCAAATTTAGTTCTACCTTTTTTTAAAGAACTAAAGAAACATAAGCAGCCAAAGAGTTTCAAAATATCATAGTCAGGTACTTTATCATAAACAATTTCATAAGGACTTTTGTTTTGTAAGACAGGTGTAGGAAGTCTATTAATCAAATGAACAACATGTCCAATAAAGTAATTCCATAAACTGCTAGGCAACTTACTTTGAAATTTAAGGGATCTAGCAACATTCAAGATGTGCTGGTGTTTCCTCTCTACAATTCCATTTTGTTCTGGGGTTTCAACACAACTCATTTGATGAATAATACCATTTTGACTATAAAAACTCTGTAACTGAAACTCTAAATCATTGTCTGTTCTAATTTTCTTAATATGCTTGCCAAACTGTACAACAACCATTTTACAGAAATTTTGTACAACTTGAGAAGCTTGACCTTTTTGCTTAATCATAATTGCCCAAGTGTATCTAGAAAAATCATCAACAATAGTTACAAAATATCAATAACCATCTATAGACTGAACAGTTGGACCCCAGATATCAAAATGTACAAGATCAAACAGAGCAGTATCAACAGAATTAGATAAAGGAAAAGATTTTCTTTTCATTTTTGCTTGATAGCAAATATCACATACAAATTCTGTTGATACTGTAATTTCAGGAAACTGCTTATTCATAACATTCATAACAATTTTAGACAGATGTCTTAACCTATAGTGCCACAAATTCTCTTTATTACAACTAGCTAGGAAAGCTAAATCTTTATTAAAGGCAGAAAGAGAAAATTGTGAATCATGCAATTGATAGAGATGATTGGAGACTTCAGCTAAACCAATCCTCTTCTTGGTCAAATGATCCTGTATAAGACATAATTCATCAGAAAAGAGCAATTCACAATGAAGTGTAGTAGTAAGCTTAGCAACAGAAATGAGATTATATCTAAATGATGGAACATAAAGAACATCATAAAGAATAAAGTCATCAGTCAAATATACATCTCCTATATGTGTAGCTTCCAGTCTTAGATTATTAGGAAGTAAAACATGCCAATTGTTAACAGTTCTAACATTCCTAAAATTTTCCCTAGAACAAGCAATATGAGAAGTAGCTCCTGTATCTATAATCTAAATATGTTCAACTTTTGAAATAAAGTTACCTGAAGTTGAAGCATCATCGGTTGGATAATTTCCTTTATTCAGAAAGGTGCCTCTAGTGAAATCCTTTGCTACTGCTGCATATTCAGTCCTAGGTGCTTGATTCTGCTGCTGAAACATATATGCATATTCAGTCCTAGGTGCTTGATTCTGCTGCTGAAACATATGTGCCAAATGATTCAGTTGAGCTTGTGTGAAAACCATGTTATTCTCTCCTTCATTAACCACCATATTAGTATTCTCTGCCACCATATTTTCCTTGACAAACTTAGGCTTCAGATGTGGATACATCTTCCAACAAGTTGACACATGCTGATTTCCATCACAATGCTCACATTTTCCTTTCTTTGTACCTCTACCAAAACCTTGCATAGAAGATCCCGTGTTTCCAGAACTTTTGTTTGCAAAATTCTTGTATCCTCCTTTAAAATTGTTGACATTTGCTTGTGAATAGGCTATAACATCTTGTGTAACCTCTAAAGTTTTCTCCTCTCCCAAAAACTGGTTCTCAAATTGAAAAACTAAAGAGAAGACTTTATTCATTGAAGGCAATGGTTCCATCACCATAATCTGTGATTTCACTGTAAAGAAGATCTTATTTAAACCTCTTAGAAAACATATAACTTGGTTTGCCTCATAAGTTTTCACTACAGCCTCACTAATACCACAACTGCATCCTTCACAAGAACACTTAGGCAAGGGATTCAACTCAATATACTCATTCCAAAGACACTGTAAATGAGCAAAATACTTTGTAATCGATCTAGCTCCTTGACTGATATTAAAAATCTCTCCCTGAAGATCAGCTAGCCTATAGACATCAGGTTGGCTAAACCTCTCTTTCAAACTATCCCACAAGAGCTTAGCAGAGTCAAAATTAAGAGCAGTTTGAGCAATAGAAGGCGACATCGATTTAATAAGCCAAGATAATACCATATTGTTACAGCGACGCCAAATTCCATAGAGAGGATCATTATCAGCAGGTTTAACAATCGTTCCATCCACAAAATCTAATTTATTCTTTGACAGCAAGGACATACGCATAGAACGAGCCCAAGAATGGTAATTATTCTTGTTTAACAAAGGAGAAACAAGAATCAAAGCAGGATTCTCACCAGGATGCAAATAATACGGACTGTTCTCGTCAATCTTCATCTCTTTCGCTTGCGGAGCCATTGTAATCGATGAAGCTTTCTTGAAACGAAAAGAAGAACTGAATATCGAGAAAAACTGCGGAAGCTTGAATCAGAGATGCTCTGATACCATCAAGACATTACAAAACGAGATTGAATTGAAGGAAAAACGAACTCCATTGATTCAAGAAGAAGATACAATCAAGATTGAGAGCTCGATGAATGAAACAGTAATGAACAATTGTAAACCTAACTTACTTCTATTCTCAGCTCAACTATGCGTTTATAACAGCCAGCTGATTATAATAAAAATTACAATAATACCCTTTTATCTTAGAGTATTTACAATTATAACCTTATTACAAAATTCTCTTATAAATATTTTATGTAATTCGTATTTAATTTTTTTTCTCGTATTCAGTTTCACTATCAATTGTTGGCTGCGACCAATATTAGATGTACAAGAAAAAAAATATGGGAGATAATACAAAGTTTGACATGTTTTTCCGGATTTGCAGGAGACAAGTCATGTGGACTAACTGATATTTCGGTACCTCATAGAACCATTATATGAAAAGCAAAAAAAACATTATATTTCGGTAGTACTGTTTACAGTTGAATCGTTTTCTTATCTTTATCATGAAAAGAATAAAATGAAAAGCCTAAAAAATAGAAGGGAAGCAAAAAGAGGAGGGCCCTATTCGAAGGACAGGGTTGGGTTTAACTTCTTAGACTTCACTTGTAAACATCAGTCAATCATTCATCTATTGATTCAGAAAGCCACACTGGTCGGATTTCATTGAGTTTCGAACTAAAAAATCACTACAAATTTAGTTTTACCCACTCTTCGGGTTCGAGCCTGTGAGCAATCTACATTCAACAACCCATTTTTTCTTTGAAGATAAAATCATTTGCTGTGGAAAATACATATGTTTTAGTAGAATCTAATTTTATTACACTCGTGAAACCAACTTTTCGGTGTGGCTCGATATTGTTTATATTTCGAATGTAACATGTGTCTTTTTTCGGTGTGGCTCGATATTGTTCATCTCAAGGTTTTCAAGCAATATTTGCGTATTAGTTGTCCGCAAAATCTATATAACTACTTGATATATTTATTTCATGCACTTACAATTTGGCTATTTACATTAAAAAATTCACGGAAAGGATAAAACTCAAAAAAATTATATGATTTGAATGGATGCGTGCACTGTATACACTGAAAGATGAAAAAGCAGAGAGACAAAGGTAGTAATCAATCAAATTAATGGTAGTATAGGGCAATGTACCCTTCACATGGCTACAAAATTCCCTTTATGCTAGCTTCCCTATAATCCTATGCACGTCTATTCCATAACTCTTTTCCAACAATTTGACATTAAACTTACTATTGTAGTACACTAAAACAAATTCTCCAATCCATTCATTTCCAAATTTTTGTGGAAATGGGTTTTTATTTATAAAATTATGCAACTTGTTGTGTACAAAATTGAGATTATTACCAAAAAAAAAAAACAAAAAATTGAGATTAATCATATCAAGATTAAAAAAGAATGGAATAAATACATATTACTCTTCTCTCTTTTTTTTGATAAATTTTTTTTGAGGTTGAGTATTTTTCTATCTCCTGCCACGTAATTTCTTTTAATCACCATATTTTAGTTTTGGGCGTGAAATAATATTCATCTCATAATTTATTGAGCTTCTATTATGAGCTTTACTTTTTTCAATTGCGAGTCTATTGATAATTTGATACACAACACATCTTCGGTGGTTTCACTACTAGTACTACTGGTTGAGCTCCATCTATGCTTAGTAAAAACTACATACAACAAATCTTTGGTAGTTTCACTACCATGATTGAGCTCCATGGAATATGGTGTTAGTGGTACTATGGCTATATGTATAATGAAATTTAACAAAATTCAGATTGCACAGTATTAATATCTTCTTTTTCCCTCGTAATTATGTTGCCAGTTTTTTCTATGCTCCACTATTATGGTGAATTATTTAATTTTAAATTTAACAGGATAATTTTGGTTTATTTATTTATTGTTAATTGTTGACGATGTATCAATTATAATGCATTTCATATTCAATATAAACCTAAAAAACTTTTTCTATAAAGTGGTCTAAATGACATTTTTATTTATATTATAAGAATTAAATTTGGTTTACCAATAAATGGCTTAAAATTCGATGTTAATATACTCACAATAGGTATAATAAATTTAAAGTTTAATATATTCATTCAAATGTTACATTTTATTTGATGCAGTTTGAAAATTGGGAATAGAATTTTAAGTCTTCTTGACTTATTTGTTTTTCACGACCAAAATGTTTAGCAAAGACATAATAAAAGCTAAAAGATAGAAAGGCATTGTAGAAGAGTGCATAAAGATTTTAAAAAAAGTATACTGCACATCATCAAGATGACACGTAAAGGAGTAATGAAACTCATCACCAGTTGGCGCAATGGAATAAGAAAATATGTTTCTCAAACTATGTTCTTATGGTGGTTGCAAGTTCAGCTTCTAAGAATATAAATGCAATACTAAGATTGGGTGGATATGTTTTATATGAGCTTCTATAGTATTCAATTTATGTTAGTTGCCGTATAAGGCTCTATTCCTTTCAATTAATTTTTTATTCATTCCACTTCAATTAAGTTCAGTTCAATTAAGTTCAGTTAAGTTAAACTTCATTAAGTTTCAGTTCAGTTTAGATTCATTAAGTTTCAAATAAGTTGCAGTCAATTTATTAAATTAATTTTAATAAATTTTTAATAAGAATAAAGCTTACTTAATTTCGAGTTATTTGAATATAAATTTTAGTTTTATTAAGTTCTAATAAGTTTACATTAAGTTTCTTTCTATAAGTTTCATTCTGCCACCATTAAATTTATAGTTAAGTTTCAGTTCCGTTCAGTTCAGTTCAATCTCATTTAGTTCAATCACATAAAAAAGAAACGAAAATTAGAAATAATTTTAGTTAGAAAAAAACACAAAACCGAAAATTTCATTTGTTCACACATAGGGCCTATAAATTCATGCTGGATAAAAGAAGGGAACGTCCTAATCTGTCAACGACAGCCTACATGCCTTGCTTTTGCTTCGTGTTATTTTATTCATATATTTATTACTGTTATAAGGTTATATATGTTATTTTCAATATATTTGAGAGTGGCGGAAGTGAACTAAATTGAAATAAAGTTACATATTAATGGCACTCTTATTTTGTTGATAGATTAAAATTTGAGTATCATGTTTTGTGTATTATGAATGAGTTTTTTTCATATATTTCATTTTTAATTAATATTATTTTGAGTCTTAATTTCTTTTTCAGTTAGTGTTATAGAATTATAAGTAATGTCATGCATATTTGATTAGGAAGGCCTTGGATTGACGATTTGAACGGTTACATTTTAACTACAAAATGAACTTCGAATAATTCGATTCAAAACATAGCTACTTAATACGAAATCAAAAATTGGAATTTGAAAAGGAAAAGTACCTTTAATTTTCAGCTGATCTTTATTAAACTGAATAAAATTTTTAAGTGTGCAGGGTACTATTTTGTCGAACTGAAATCAAGTCGGAGAAGAGCCTTATGAAATACATATATTGGGCGTTGTAAACCTAGTCAGCTAGAGTACATATTTTATACTGAAAATAAATAAGATTTGAGTAGGTATATTAATATTACATATGTTTTTTTTTTTGTAAAGTTATACTTAATATTCTAATTAGAAAATCACATGTAACCTAATTATTGAAATGATACATATTGAAATATTTGGTTGGGGGAGTACTGGAGGGGTTTGGAAAAGAGTTGTTTTAGGTCCAAATAAAAAATAATTTCTTCAGGACCGAAAGTTGTTGCTCCAAAAACTTTATCAAATAAACTTTTTTGAATAGAAACCCTTAATGAACTAGGAAAATATCAAACACCCAATTAATCAACTCAAACCCCTTAATTATTTAACAGAAAATCTGAAGATCCCAAGCAATCATACAAAATCAGAAACCAGATACATAGATTCATAAAAAGATGAAAGGTTGGTACAATACATGATGCCACAATAATTACAAGCCAATTAATAATAGTAAATTGGCAGAAGAAACCCTAAACACCAAAGGGCATCTTAATCTAATACCATGCTAATCAACTTAATTAAGTGATCAATAAGTAATCTATATACTCCCACTCTGATCTTGACTATCATTATTCCAAGCAGAATTAGGATAATAAAACCCAGAAATATGATCAACATAAGAACCCGAACCACCCGAAAAATCCCCCTGAGAGTGATTGGGAGTACTAAATTCATGATTATTATTGCAAGCATACCGAATTAAATCAGCATTAGTGGCATCTAACTCTTTTTGAAGCCTGTTTACTTGCCTTTGAAGAACCGAAATGGCGCCAACACAGCCATAGACTGGATCTTTCAACCGAGCTTCGGCTTCATAGGCTAGAGAATTGACTGCATCTTCTCTTTGATGAGGAAGAACTTCGTTTAAGAGCTTGCTGACATTGCTGGCCCCGAATATTTTGTGCACATTAGCGAATTTGGTGGGCTCTTCGGGGGGAAAATAGGGCGCAAAAACACAGTCTGGTAGGCATTTTCGCCTTAGGAATTTGCAGGCTGCACACGGCGAGTTTGAGTAGCTTGAAGATGATGCCATTTGCTGCACACTTTCACATTTATGTAATTCATCAGACTTTGGTATTGAAAATTATTTGTGATAATTTAGTTCAAGTAAAAAGTCTACTTGGACTTTTTTTAATGAAATTTCCTTGAAATTTAAGTTCTTACAACACGAGTGTATTCTATGTTTCTTTGGATTGTTCTTTCAATCTTGAGTCTCCAAGACACAAAGTTTATCTGATAAATAAGTTCTCTTCTAACAAAATTTCCTTGAATTTTACATGACAAAAGTTCATCACTCTCGAAAGAATCCAAATTCTATTTGGTCTTTAGAAAACTCGAACTTGAACCTTTAATTTATAAAGGTACTTAACGCTAGTTTGATAATACTTCTCTGAAATCAAAATTTGCTTCCCCAAAGAAAGCTTGTACTTTGTAAGAGAAGTTTTTCTGGAACAACTTAGAAAAATTATCTCGAAAACTGACCCTTAGTATTTGAAGTTTTTAAATTTTTTGCAGGGTTAACCTCTTAGAATGATTCAAATTGTTTGAAGTAAAAGATCGAAGCATGAATTTCATTTGTTTCTATTCTCTGAAGTTAATATGCTTAACTGTTTTGATACTAACCAAAAAATAATTTCGGCCATTCCTCTCTAATTGAAATTCTATCATGCACAATTATTCAAAATCAAAACATTTTTCTTTTAATTTTGATGACAACAGATTTTCTATATGTAACATGTATGTGGTATGAACTAGACAAAAAAAGATGTACAAGTAACTTGTTGTTTTGACTCCTAATTAATATGCATTAGCCGCACACAACACGACTGCTGTTGCTCTCACTGATCTAATTTTTCAAACCTCTTTTTGCTTTTTTGGCCTGCAAAAGATTATGTCTTTCATGCATTTTGGTGTATATAGTGTTAGCACAAAAAATTGAGATGTCATATTGACATAGATTTAAAGCCCTACACATAGTCAAAAACATACAAAATGACGACTGGAAACAAGATAAATCAATATGTACAAAAATTACAAATAGTATAAGAGCAGATTTAAACAGAAAATATAAGAACACTTATTCCTGTTCAAAATTTATCAAATAGTTTCTCTCACTAGCTCTCCTTCTCCCCTGCCTAACTATTTTCCTCTTTCTCTCTCTAGTATAAAGCTTACCTCAATTAGCAACACAGATTGATTATATGACACAAAAATCAGGTTCGAGTTCTGCTAAAGACATTTGTATATTTTAAAGGATAAAGAATCAAAATTGTGACGAGGTTCTGAACAATAAAATTACAATGTAAGTTCTGTTTAATATTATGATAAATTTTATATACAAATGTTACAGACCCATATATTAATGTGATCTAAAACTAGCTATAGTTAATAGATCTCAAGTTTACCGTATGGGTATTTTGTATGTTTCTTTTTTTGCGAACATATGGGTATTGTATGTGAACAGCAAGAGATAATTCAAATTGAAGCTTTTTGATTGAAATCTTTGGATCACATACACAAAACAGTGAGAAGGAAATTCATACGATAATTCAATACTACTGACCTTGTGATCTGTTACTAGGTTTAGGAATCTTGACGAAGAAAGGACAGGAACAAAAGGCTATGATCTATGCTATTTGAAGATCTATACTTTGAAAAGAAAAGACTACACGGCCATAGATGGAAAATTCCAGTACCTGAAATTAGAATTTAGAGAGGGGAAAAAACCCTAATTATAGAGAGAGAGAAGAGGGGAGGCAAAGAGCAGTAAGTGAAGAAAACAAAAGACAATTGCAATAAATGGGCAACTAGCAAAAGGAGGACTATGACACTCCTGTGCTTCTGTTTCCCTGTTTATAATAATAATTTCGTTCACTGTTTTCATTTATATTATTTGTTGATTAAAATATATACCTTTTGGAAGAAACAATTCTTCAAATAAAAAATGTAAAAGTTTGGCCAATGCATGAGTTTTGAGAATGTCTGACAAGATTACTCATCACTCAATATAGTCAATTTAACTGTAGTAATCATTTTTTATATTATATAGTACTAATAATTGCATATATTTTCATAAAAAATAAAATAAATTCATATATTTACACTGTAACAAGGAGCTGCAAATTTACTGTGCTGAAAGTTTTGTTGAACTTGAAAGCAAATTCAACACAGTATGATTGATGCGAAACTACTATATAAAAAATTCTCCAGTTCACATATTTTTCTCTTGTGAAAGTTATAAAAAATTTGGCAACACTATTTTGGGCAATATGGTATAGCTTGTTTATACCATTGTAAATGAATCCAAGCTAATTAGGTTTATTCACTCATTAGAAATGGAGTATTTGGGTTCTTGCTAATCAGTGTGCCGACATTCTTAATTATGCATACTTTTAATTATATTTGATTTAGTTACCTGAGGTTATTGATATGCAAATAGGACATACTTTCGTAATATTAAATCATTTTTAACGAATTAAAAAAAATTCTAGCCGTCAAGAGCTCCTTCTGCTCTCTCAAGATATTGTTCTCTGTTTGTGAATTTGTTTGATAGGGAGGGAGAAACAGTCTGCCAAGGCTTTTTCTCTCTCTCAATCTTTATTTTCCTGTCTTTTTATTTTCATTTTCAGTGTTTTGTTGATAATAATCTGCATATTGTTCTTATCGTCATCTATACGATTGTCGTCTTCAATCACAAATCTATTGCTACGAAACTCAGTATTGATTAACAGTTGGGTTAGACGTCATCCGCCTTTAGAAAAGATACTTGGTTTCTTTCACAGTTGGTATCCCAGATCTCTCATCATTCGGTAAAAGAGTTTTGATCTGCAATACTGGTTGAGGTTATGGAGCAAACAAGCACTTGATGATTGATGTCGTTCAAAATCGTTAGTTGGAGATTATGAAAAATAGGTTACAGTTTGTTTAAGTCTTGTCCTTGGACATGTTTGTCTTGCTATTGTAGCATGTTTTAGTTTGTTTGTGATTTCGTGTTTTGTCCGATGTTTTAACATCGGTCTATAGTTTCTTTCTTTTAGATAGGCTGTGTTTTCAGTCTGTGAATCATGTTGTAGTTAATATAGGAGATTCTTCGATATGTAGGAGAACTTGTTCTCCTTGAATTAGAGCTGTAATTATCTCTGATTTAATTTTATAAATTATATTATTTAGAAAACAAATCATTTTTAACAAGAGTAGGAAAAAATTGATGAAAAGTATCTTTTACCTAATTAAAACTGTTTTCCTTTTTTTAATAATATTACCTAATCAAACATGTAGCAATCATTATTTATAGGGCCTAATACTTTTTTTGGGCCCTCAACTATCACCAATTTTTCAGTTTAGGCCTCAAATTTTGTGAATCACCAGTTTAGATCCTTAATTTTGAAAAAGTGGTGCAGTTTAGGCCCTGAATCCGACGTGGCATCCGACGTGACTTTTTCGGCGCGTTCAGCTTTCTCCGGTGACTAAAAATTCGGCGACCTAATTCCGGCTGACCAAAAACTCCGGCAACTCTAATTCTCCATCACGCAACTTTTCCGGCGACAAAAAATCAGGCGACTAAATTCCGCCAACCAACAATTCAATCAATTCAACAATTGAACCCAAAACTAAACCCTAAATTCAACAATTCTATCAACGCCCAGTAAAACAATTATCATTACATTAAAAATCAAAATCAATGGAACCAAAATCAGTGAAACTAAAATCAAAATCAACCA
>CAOJBJ010350368.1:0-19193 GCA_948291685.1 Euphorbia celastroides | reverse complement strand
TTTTTAAAAAAAAGACATTGATATGTGTTCCAGAGCTAGCTATATAAGTTCAATTCACCTGTCAAGCTGTAGATATTTAAATCTTATGTAAATGCAAAATAATTCATGCATTTGATTCTTCTGAGTTATCACATTGTGATTGATAGTTACGACTCTAAGCTATAGATGCAGACGCTGATGTATGTATCAAATTAAACTAAGCACGATTCATCTTTTAAGGCATTATTGTTAGGTAGCATTTGGTTCATGAAATAGTAATTCTGTGAAATAAGAAAAAATATGGGAAAAAAGGTAAAAATACTAAAACATTTGTCTAAGTTATTTCATCGGATGAAATGGTCATTCTTATCTATTATAGATCTCATAAAATAACTACTCATTCATTTCAAAGCAGAATAATTATTACACAGATGTATGATATTTTTTTCTATTTGAAGATGTATACTAAGCAAATATTCTACCATTTCTAGTATTTTTCCTTTCTTTTTTTTATTCTATAAAATAGCAATTTCAAGAACCAAAAAAGCCATTAGCATCCTATAAAAGTTTGAGATATATACAATTGGCTTGGTGTGATCAATATAGCTTACGAATTCAACCTATAAATTAGAAACTAATATGCGCATGGTATAATCTTAATACGTACATCTATGAGGTATAACTCTCCAAATTCTATAAATATTTTGTGTATCGAGTTGTTCAATATAGTCAGATATCCTTCTAAGATTGATATCATGGTTCAAAGGCCAAATTTTTGGCACTGTTACTGAGTTATTTATTTCAGCTAAGACGTGGTGGAAAATGATTAATGTTGTACCATAAGTTTTAAAAATATATACAATTTTGTTGGAAGATAAAATAACATATAGTCAAGTTTTTGTTTGCCTACGTAATCTTTTGTTTAGTTGGCCAAAAATAGCAACTCGGCATTCAGATAATGCCACCTTTACACATTTTAGTCCACTGTACTTATTTTACTAATTATATCTCACGATAAATAATTTAATTTGGGTGAAGAGTTATTTTAGTTTAATTTAATTGCAGATGATGTAATTTATATCATCCATAATCAAACGTACGTGTTTGATGATAACCAGACAACCCTGAAGATTTTTTTATTATCTATTTTTTTTATATAACCAGAAAATTATTCTAATGTTTAAAAAATTGTAAGATATGGTTTTGCTTCTACAAGTGATCATACCCTCTTGATTTTTTTATGTATGGTGATGTAGTCACCATATGTTTGAGATAAACTGACATGCTATAAAATAAATGAAAACAACTGATTTCATCAACCAAACTGATAATTTTTAATTGTAAAAAAATAATTAAGTTGCAATATGGGGTATTGTTTGATATTAAAAGACAGCTTCTCGATTTGATAAGTTCAAAGTTCAGACAAAAATCAAAAGGTCTGAATGAATTAACAAATTGGTTAGTTAACAAATGACAAAATAAGTTTATGTAGAGTAAACTATAGTTATTTTTATTTTTCATAAAGTAACAATAGTTTTATAAATCTCAAACATAGGATTAACTTTTTATCCACTCATGTAGGGATGGAAAAATGTAGATGATAACAAGGTTAACATCGAGCCGTTTACGTTTGTCAGTCACTTCAAAACGATGTAGACAACATTTAGGTATCTTGCACGGGAATTTATACAAAACACCAGGTATTTAATACCCTCCTCAATCCAACGGTTGATCATTTATTAGTATATAATTAAATATTTTTTCATCTTAATTATATAATCCTTCATTAATACTCAACCGTTGGATGGGAGGAGGGTATTAAATACTCAATGTTTTGTATAAAATCCCATCTTGCACGCTTGTCATAGTAGACTTAATAAACTCAATTTGAAGTAATAAAACATGGATTTAAGCACACAACTAAAAAGTAATAAAACTTTTTGGAAAATTGTGTTGTCTGTTATTTCTTTTCTATTTTTACATTATTTTGAAAAAAATGCTTTAGAAAAACTCTTTTAAGCAATTTTCTTCCTCCTCTCTAACAATTTTTTTCCCACTTTAGATTTTTTCTAAGTATTTTTATTTATTTTTTTGTGTGTGGGGAATAATTTGAACATGATCTTTTGTAAATATTGTACCAGAAAGGTCACCTTTTTTAATTGTGAATTTTCTGTGACACTATACGAATTTAATATTTTGCTTGACTTCGTTTTTCTTTGTCAAGGATACATATAATTTTCGTGTTGAATTTGTAGAATGAATTTGTGTTATGGAGTATGAAAACTTGAAATTGTGGACATGTGATAAGGTGATATTAAGGTTTACAAAACACAGGTGCAAATTGTTATATGTTTTTTCATATGAAGCAGAATAAAATATCGTTTGAGATCCCTTTTATTCAAATTAAATATACAGGGTACCGATTCTTAATAAAAAAATAGTGCAAGAAATTGAATTCTCTTGACAGTTGTTTAATGGTAAAGTTGTTGGGTACAACTTAATCCAAATTCTTCTTCACTAGTTTTGCAAAATATGTACACGTGTACTTTGGTGATATAACAAAAATTTGATTTGATTGTTAAATGTGACTTGTGAGCCACCACTTTAGGCTTGGTCTATTAATTGGACCGAGTAATGGAAACTCTTTTTAATCTAATTTGTTTCAATTATATCTTAGAAAATTAAAATTGCAATCTTAAAAAACGTTATAAAGAGTTAGTATCTTATCCCGTCAAACTAAATCGTTAATTGGAATATCATGTTTTTAATTACATTATAAAAAAAAAACTTTAACTGCCATTATCTCTTTTTCACGTTTCAAATTTTAATTGACTTTCTTCTCTGAAAGAAAATGAAGTTCTTTAAGTGATCTTCTTCCTCCTCTCCACATATAATTTTTTTTTATGGTTTTTTGTGTTTAGTTTTCTATATGGAATAAGTACAATCTTATATTTTATGAGCTTTAACAGCTAAATTGTCTTCTTCATTTATGAATTCGCTACTACACAACATGAATTTAACAATTTTATTGATAGGTTGAACTTATCTAAATCTAGTAAAAGATATTTGTTGATATTTCATCATCAGAATCCAAAATATATCTCTTTTAATCACGATCGTTCAAAATCTGCAAAACTGGTCTGTATATGGAACATGCTGAATTTTTTTATATAGTGGATCCGTGATAACAAAAGATGGTGTTCAATAAAATATAGGTTGTAGAACCATTTAAAAGTTTTTTTTCTTGTTCTTCTTGCTTTTTTGGCAAGTTTGTTCGATAATCCGATATGGTGAGATTTAATTTTTCCGATTTTGTTTGATTTTTTCAGTCAATATACACTATAAATATTAGTTACAGAAATTATCTTATTTAATAAAAAAAATTATATTATAAAATAATTAAACTGCGGAAGGAGATACTGTTCAAACGTTGCATTCTCATATAAAATAAATAAAAAAAGGATTTAACTAATCAATTGATGATAAGATAAACTAATATATTCTACAAACTTGTCAATACATGTAAACAAATACACAACTTATTGTTGGACTTAATGTACTTTGTTTAATGACATTTTGAATTTTTACTGTTTCTTAGAATGAGGCAACAATTGTGACATTCTACTCTTTAAAATGACATTTCAACTTTGTATACATTCTATCTCATAGTAGACGAGAGTATCTGTGTAAATTATTTCATCTATGTCGGTTGCGCTTTAATAAAAGACAGTAATTTTAGTCCACTATAACAATAGAGAATTGTGAAAATTTATTCTAAACAATAAATTGTGTGTTGTTATTTATATTACTGTACATCCTTTTCGCTTGCTCCAATTTTTAATTATAACTCCATTTATGAAGCATAATAAAGTAATATTAGAGATCCCTTTTACAAAAATTTATGAAGAGGCCAATATTATATAGTGTACCAATTTTTAATAATCGATCGTATGCAACAAATCATCATGTTTACATATATTAAAATTGTATTCTCTTGACACTTGTTTAGTGGTGGAAGTTGTTGGGTAATTCTCGACAATTCTCTTCATTAGCTTGGCAAATATTTACACGTGTACTTACTTCTTATAATTAAGTAGCTTATAACAATAGTTTAATTATTATTTTTGAGCCACCTTTTTGACTTGAAATCTGTGAATATTTCAACTGTTGCAAATAAAAAATATCTTTTAGATGCGTGCTCATGGAGACAAAATTTAATTAAATTGGTGTTCAAAATTTAATGTAATTTGTATGTAATGCCTTTATGATACCATATCTTTATACAATATACCATGATATCAGCCTGCAAGCTCAAAGTCTCCAACTGCTAAAAATTTCAAAGCTTCTAATCTAGGAGTTAAAATTTGAATCTATAAATTGAGATGGCTTTTTATCATTTTAAATCTATACAATTGCTTTTCATACTCGCAAAATCCTTTTGATACATTAGTAATAAGCAAAAGGTGTATAACCACCAAGTTTCATAAAATATTTATATTAGTATTATATAAAATACACCAAATATGTACTTTAATTGACAGCATATACCGTTTATATATATATTCAAGTCAAGTTTATATCTCACTTGATACCTTTTCTATTCTTTTCAATTATTTTTCATTCAATTAAGTTTTTTAAAAATTTTACTAAGTTTATTCAATTTTACTAAAATTAGTCAATTTTATTGAGTTTTAATAAATTTTAAATAAGTTAAAATTTAATAGATTTTGATTTGTTTCATATAAATTTAAGTTCAATTAAATTTTAATAAATTTTAATAATTTTTCATTAACTTTCAATCAATAAATTTTAATTAGTTTCAGTTTAGTTTTGCTACTCCGTAAAAAGCTTGATAAATATTAAATAGTACAAAAGAGCCCTTGATACTTCAATGCCTTGAAAAAAAATATGTTTACATATATATAGAAAACATTTATTTATTTTATATATGAGTCTATTAACATAGAATAAAGCTTTACGTTTTTTTACTTGTTCCAATTGGATATTTTATGCTTACTTTATGTCATCAAATTAAATCTTACTTTAACGGGCTATTGTCATTGAATTACTGGTGCCAAAATTGGCATAATTAAGTGTTTTCGGTTGAATTTAGTTTCAATAAGTTTCAGTATAATTCAAATAATAAGTTACAATAATCTTACAGTAAGTCTGAATTTCATTAGTCTCAATTAGTTTGATAAAAGTTTTACATTCATCAAGTTTCAAAAATTTTAAAAAAATTTCAATTCAATTCAAATTAATTCAGTTCAGTTATTCACTCTTCAATGAACTGAAATGAACAAAGTCTGTATGTAGGAAAGGCAAACATAACTATTTAAGAATCTAAACATACAACTTATAGTTTCGAAGTTAAGTCCAAAAATTGTAATCAATTGGTCTTTGATCAAGTGGTACACCTTCCAATTTTTGGTGGGAGGTCTTGAGTTCGAAACCCAGTATCTTCAAAAAATTTATTAAAAATTTAAAAAATCCAAAAGTTGTAAAATTGTTAAGATCATATAATGATTCTCCTGTGACGTTATCCAAAAAATGAGCATATATGATTTCATTTCTGTTATGAAATATGAAAAAGTCTAACACGGCCTATATAGAAGTTACATGTAAATTCGATGACAAAATATTAAGTTATTTATGCACGAAATTTTCATTTATCACATAGATTTCAGTTTCTGTTGTTGCTATTTTAAGTTGAAATTTGTGCCACGCATTACAAAGAAAATTTGAATGATATATATTCAATAATACATTAAATTTGTCCCTTGCGAGATTGGAATTTTGTAATTCTTGAAATATTGGATTGTTAATGAGATTTGACTTTGCAAATATCTATTTTACGTACGCCAGGTCAAAAGTAGATAATTATATTTCAAAACTTTATATAAGATCTATTGTCTTGTGAATTGAGTTATAAAATGTAGTTTATAAATGTCAGATTATGCGTAGAAATTATACTGGAAATTTGGATATTATAGGTTTCAATTATATAAATGAAAGTTATATTTTTTAAGAACAAAATAGTTAGTGAGAAAGATCAAAGACGAATGCATCCATAAGCAATTTGGTAGGCTGACTTAGTAGCATGGACAATTATAACATAACGAAAAGAACCAATAAGTTCCCTAATGTTGTAGTGTGTCAAAAAACTATTAATATTGTTTATCTCCCGCAATTATTTGATATTGTAAACTTTAGACTTATTTCCATGTATTTGCTAAGAGACCTCCTGCAAATGTGAACATGATTTGTTGTTAAACCGATATCCTTCTATTGATCTGAGATAGTAGCTTGACTCAAACATTTTTAACCCTATAAAAATGAAAGATATGATTATTAAAGCTATAACCAGAAACATCAATATTCTAAAAATTATGTATAAAATTATAATCTTTCAACTAACTAAGTGGCTCGTTGCAATTCATAGCTTCCACAACGAATACATTGCCTTCGCCTTTCCTGATGCACACTCTAGCTTGACAAAAATCCACCTATGAACCAACTAGAAGGAATAAGGGATATATTCCACATATTTTAATATTAGGTGCATTATAAACAACATAACACAAATATCTACGAATAGCATAAAATTGTTTCAGTTTTATAAAAAATATTTTATAGCTTTAAATTTATTGTAGATTACAAGAAAGGCAATGCCATCCGAAAAAGGCAAGCAGGAGTTAGTGATGTTGCATGCCATAATGCTAACGTAATTAGAACACAACTGAATACGTGTCACCATCTTATTGCAGCTTAGCAAATCGTAGAAATCAGTGAGCTATTGAACTTGAACCATTTAACAGAGTAACCGTTAGCACGTGGCGGTTAACGTTAAAACGGCGAACTGGCAACCGCGAAGCGCCGTTGACATTTGGGGTGGCGCGTGTAATTAAGGAACAAACAAAAACTCTCAAAGAGACATGAGATAGCGTGTGGTTCACCTACCTTTGACCTTTTCTGCTCTTTGACTTTATGTTCCATGTCACCCTTTGCATCTTTAATTATGTCATAAATCATAATGCACACTTGATATCGTAATTATGATAAATATGAAAAATTATTAAAAAACTATACTTAAAATTTTAATTTTAAAATTATGTATTCCTAGAGTTGCTATAGTACATTAATTACAATTACACTATAAAATGGAAAATACCCCGTATGTGAAGAGATATACAAAATCTCTATTTTAAATAGATTAAAAATATAAACACCAACGGATGGTAGCTCAGTTGGTAGAGCGGAGCTGCAGGTGATCTGATGGTCACAGGTTCGAACCTCACCACCCACTGGGAGACTTTAAGCCTTAATCCGCAACCCGGTCGAGCGGGATTAGTCGGATCCCGCCAAAGGTGGGTTCGGAATACCTGTGATTATTATAAAAAAATAGATTAAAAATATAAATAATGTTGAGTTGAATCTTACTTTATAAATAAAAATTACTCTATTCATGAAAGACTTATTGAACTTCCATTATTTTTTGAATTAAAACTTTTAAAAAATATCTGCTAATTACTACAATGGAATACTAATTTATTTTGTTCTATTTAAAAAATAGTTTTTCGTCTTTTTGGGATTGACGTAGTTCTCCTTTAATATAATTATAAATTTATAAGTTTAAATGTGAACATAAAAAAGAACACAATTGATTTTGCAACTTATATAACTTTTTGATGTGTGTTGTTAAATTGAATTCTATCAACAATATAGTATAATGACGAAAAGTATTAGTTTGTATAAAAATGCAACAAAATCCAGAGCCCAAATAATTCAGTGAATACCATATGTTTAGTAGAGTAGTTATGCTTCACTTGTTAGTAACAATGGTATTCATTGAAAACTTTCATTCCTACTCATGAATTCATTGAAAACTTAACATGGTCTATAAAAACTACTAGGCATAGAAAAAACTTGTCGCAATATGTCACATAATCTTTCTTTTTTTGAAAACATGTCACATAATCCTTATTGAACCAAAAAGAAAAAGATTGCATAACAAGTAACGTCTGGTTCCCATTTCTTATGGCTCAAAGCTGGTTACGAGAGATTTTAACTTATAAATAGGATAGATATGTATTTGACCTTTTTTAAACTTCAAAACAAAAATTTAAGTTAAAAAGTTAATATAATCTCATACTTGCTCAGTTGCTTTTCAAAAATTACTTATAAAAAGATAAGTCATAAACTAAACGCGATTGAAACACTCTCATAGATGAAAAAAATGTGCGACATCACATGAAATGTCGAGATGATTAAACAGTAGTTATACCTCAAGTTTTAAGAATCTTGTGCTGTCACACTTGGTGTCTAGAACATTAGCATATTCAATGAATTTTCCCATTTCTAGTTTATGAATTTGTCTTAATTTTAACCTGTTTCTTTGTTTAATTTGTTTACCCACGTTTCGTTTTGATTTTTGTGATTTCGTGTCACGATATATTTGGATTTGGTCATACTTTATTTCCATTTTGGTGAAAATTAACCGTGCCGATTATAGTATCAAAATATTTTAAAATCAAAAACAACTTCTTTTCACCAAACAAATTTAGCACTGTCCACCTGCCATATGTCACTCCAAATATATCAACACACCAACGTCACATGCACTTAATTTCTTTACAATTGAATATATTTTTTGCAGTAAAAAATTTGTTATCAAACATTGTATTTGTTGCAATTACAGGTTATATTATTCACGTGTTTATATATTTTAGAAAAACAACTGTAAGCTCACTGTTAGAAGAAGCTATGGATTGATAGCTAAAGCTTAAGAGCAATTAGTTGTAACATATAACGAATATACATTTCTAAAGCATCACGTTTCTAAATTAAGTAATATAATCAATGGATGAATGTTCATTATTAAATTTTTTGTTATATATAATAACTAAGATTATGGTGCAAGTGATATTTAACTAACTGCTGAAATGTAATTGTAAATAGCCAAAGGAAACTTAACCTACACGTTTACTTGGATATTTGTTTGATATTTTATGCTTTTTGTATTTTTGCAATTATATGGTTGAATTGAATTATTATATTTTCGGAAAATAATATCCTTTTGAGTGATTTGTGACAGAAAGTGATCCGGGAAAAGAAGTTTACTTTTTCTATTTTGCAAAAGTCAATTATTTCCGAGTCCATTGATTTTGAGATGGGGCAATATTGTTTATGCTATTGATTATTATAGTTCAACTTACTCATACTAATAAGGGGTATGTTTTTTTCAACCTATTTGTCATTTTGTTCATTTCATTTCAGTCCAATTCAGTTCAATTTGGTTAATTTTAGTTCAGTTTAGACTCATTAAGTTTCAGTTCAGTCCAGTTCAGATTCATTAAATTTCAAGTAAGTTTTAAATAACTTGCATTCAGTAAACTTTTAATAAGAATAAAGTTTATTAAATATTGAATAATTTTAGTGTAAATTTTAATATCATTAGATTGCAATAAGTTTCATTAAGTCTATATTAAGTTTTGGGTCAGTAAGTTTCGTTCTGTCATTATTAAGTTTCAGTTCAGTTCCGTTCAGTTCAGTCCAAAAGAACAGGGCATCAATCTGAATAAATTCACAGTTAAACTTTATTGTTTTATACTATATTCATTTTGGAAAAGGACTCTCTAAAGTTGAGTTTTAACTTTAGAGTAAAGTTGGAATCATATCAATCATTCAATTACTAATAGAAGGTCTTGATTAAAAGTGTTTATTTTTTGTATTTTAGTGATTTTTAGGAAATATAAAAGATAAGAGTAAAGTTAAGAAATCATCTTTAGATAATCCTAATATATTGATTTCTTAATAAGAATAGTTGCTAACCAAAAAGTTTAATGGTCATTTTCAAATTCTTTTCTCCAATTATTATTTTAAAAAGTTTTTTACACTTGCATGTAAATGTCTTTCGGTTAAAGCATGTACAACGTAGGTAAATGCTTTGAAATTTATACAACAAATGGAACTGTTCAGGCTCGGCCCTGGGCATAGGTCAGAAGTGCGACGGCTTAGGGCTCACAATTAAAAACGGTCTATAATTTTATATTTTGTATATTGTGTATATATAAAGTTTACCGAATTTTTTGAATTTTTTTAAATAAATAAGTTACATTAATAAGTTCGATTGTAAAATAGTTTTTATTTAGTATTTATGAGAATATATTTTAATTTTATATGAAACTTTTTTTATAAATGAGGCTCATATTTCATAGTTTCGTTTAGGACCATGAAAATATTAGGACCGGTACTGAAACTGTCGGAACTCAAAATTTATTCTCCACATCAAATGAACTCTTTGTGATCAAATGAACACTTTGTCATCGAATTTGTTAATGCAAAAATATAAAATGATGGGTAAGCTTTAATTTTATATTTTTCTTTATATGTTTTTAATATATAAGTTCTTTTTATATGCCGGCTTTGGCTAATCTCTGTATGCAGTTTTAGGCATTCCTGAAACAGACGTAAAAACACGGTTTTACATTATATTAAAGGAATTCTATATAAAGAATCGAACTCTTTGCATTATACTTTCATTTAACGTTGATAATTAATTAATTAATTTATAATTAAAATGATTGAATGAGAGTAAAGAAAAAAAATACGGCTCTGTATAATTTCTCAAAGTTAACCTACTAACCTCGCTACTATTCTATATTAATGTCTAAATAAACATTACAATATTCCATGAACCTTTTTTATAACTTTTGAGAATAAAGTTACATTTTACCTTAATTAATGTGATAATAACATTCAAAAGGGATCTCATGGCAGCTTTCGGTTGGATATTAATTATTGTTGAAGAATCCCCAACTTTAAATAATGTAATAAAATCATTTTGAAGATTATACCATTATTATATTGAGTTGGGGACATAGAATATGGACGGCAGGTAATTAAAAATAAAATTCATTCACGCCATAGACTAATATGCTACCATAGTACCTAATTACACCACGAAGTTAAGCACACTAAGCAACCTATCTATTCTATCAAATGCCGAATTGGCTAAGCTATCCCTACAGCCAAACCGAAAAGACTTTTCCGCTGCATAACTTGTTTGTCCATTTGATCACTGTAATATACAGAGATTCAAAGTACGAGACCAATGTAATATAAAATATGTTACGTTTTATATGATGAACAAGACATGTAAAAGAGGACGACAGTGCTTAATTGTTTTTTTAGAAAACATAAAATAAAACAAGCACAAGATATAGATGTGTATGCTACAAAACTCGGGTTTTTTTATACAATTGATTGAGTTATTGCTGTGAAAAAATGACTTTCAATACACATTTTGATATATGTGCTATTTGGAAATGTTATCTATGCGGTTACAAAGAGAAAAGATACAAATGTTAAAAAGTATACAATTTTCATCCAATAAAAGTTGAATGAATTTCAATCATTCATTATTAAATAGATACTTAATTTTTCTATATGATTTTTTTTCTATACTGCAGAAAAATCTAAATCCGTGTTATTTACTACTTTAAAGCCTAGTAAAGAAATAAAGAACCGATATCATTTTCCCACGCTAGTAATTCTAGTCATCCCCAATTTACCCATATGAAACAAATGACTACTTCTACAAAATTTCACAAGTCAAAGGTAAACACAATCCTCGTAAATAATCAACTATTAATGCGAAAAACGTGAAAGAATTCAAAAAACACGTATTCGTATTAATGTTTTCCATGCTAATTGTATAGCGTGTAAATCCGAAACGCCTACCAAAAGCGAGAAAAAAACAGCCTCCGTTTTCCGTTTCACCGGCACTCCCAGTTGTCCGGCCACCAATCGTTACGTCTATGTAATAGTGCCACGTGTCTCACTGTAGCACCCTTAGATCACCTGCCCCGCTCTCCACTTTTCACATATATATACCCCATTTCGCTTCCAAAATCCTTTCAGTTTCAATTATCTCTCTCTCTACTTTTCTCTCTTCGTTATCTTCTTCAACAATAATTAGCCATCTTCTCTTTTATGAAACAGCAAAACTCCGGCGACGGCGCAATGATTGCAGATCGGAGGCCGTCGTTGTCATCTCTGATGAGGTCTGATGTCGCCGTGTTTTCAAATCAAGAAAACGACGATCGTGATAATAAGAAGAACAGTACGTCTCCGCCTTCTCAATACGGAAGTCCGAAATATTCGAATTCGAACACCTGCAGCACTCCGACGAGCAGCGAGGGGTCGCCGTACCTGATATCGTCGCCGTGGAGCCAGCCGTCTCCGTACACTAAATCTCCCTGGATGTTCCCTTCTCCGTTGATCAACGGTAATTTAGGCGGGAACGGCTTGATCGGATCTATTGTACGGGAGGAAGGACACGTGTATTCTCTGGCGGCGGCGGGAGATCTGTTGTTCACCGGTTCCGATAGCAAGAACATCCGCGTCTGGAGGAATCTCAAGGAGTACACAGGTTTCAAATCCAGCAGCGGATTAGTCAAGGCCATTGTTATCTACGGCGACCGGATTTTCACCGGCCACCAGGACGGCAAGATTCGCATGTGGAAAACTTCGTCCAAAAATCCGAGCACCTTCAAAAGAGCCGGAACCTTACCGACCCTCAAAGAGTTCATCACGAAATCGGTGAATCCGAAGAACTACGTTGAAGCTCGCCGGCATAGAAACGTTCTCTTCATCAAGCATTACGACGCCGTTTCTTGCCTGAGTTTGAACGAAGAACAAGGACTATTGTACTCCGGATCTTGGGATAAAACGCTGAAAGTGTGGCGGTTATCGGACTACAAGTGCCTCGAATCGATCAACGCGCACGACGACGCAATCAACTCCGTCGCCACCGGATTCGATTCGCTGGTGTTCACCGGCTCGGCGGACGGCACGGTAAAAGTGTGGCGGCGAGAGCTGGAGGGAAACAAAACGCGGCACTGTTTGGTTCAGATTCTGTTACAACAAGAAACCGCGGTAACCTCGCTGGCGGTTAATCAGGAATCGGCGGTGATTTACTGCGGCTCATCCGACGGTTCGGTTAACTACTGGGAGCGCGAGAAGCATTTATCTCACGGCGGCGTCCTCCGCGGCCACAAAATGGCCGTCCTCTGCTTAGCCACAGCCGGCAATTTGGTGTTCAGCGGATCCGCTGATAAAACGATATGCGTGTGGAGGCGGGAGATGACAGGATTCCACGTCTGTTTGTCGGTACTGTCCGGCCACGGCGGGCCGGTGAAGTGCTTGGCGGTGGAGGAAGATCAGGAGTCCGAGAAAGGAGATCAACGGTGGATAGTGTACAGCGGGAGCCTGGATAAATCGGTGAAAGTGTGGCGCGTGTCGGAGAACGCGCCGGGGTGGCGCGAGTACAACTACAACCAGTACCAGTCGCCCAGGCGCAGCATTTCTTCTCCGCCCAAAGCAACTAAAGCGAGGTGAATGGAGTGATGGGTGACGGGCGGAGATGGGACGTGAGGAGCACGCGAGTGTGCTTTTTAATTTGAATCGGGGAGAAATTGGGTAATAAATTATGATACCATTGAAGTGAGGGTAAGTGGTGAAAGGACCACTTGATTACAGTAGAAGAAGAACCACAAAAGTGTTCATATAGCAAAGAGTTTGGGATCGGGTTTCCCCATCGATGAAGCAATGTGGACGTTTCTGGTTTTATTCATCGTATTATAAGGTTTTTTAATGATGTTGAAAAGAGAAAAAAAGATGTTAAAATTGTCTAGTTTGAGGTGTGTTGTATAGCTACTTATGTGACTTTGTTTTCTGGTAGTCAAGTGAGGTGTAATGTCTAAGTTGAGAGAAGTGTACAAATGTGAAAAAAGTTCACTTCACATTATGTAGATATTCGCATCACTTTAGTATAATGTTCTTCAAATAAAATTTATTAACCATTTTATGCTATAATTAATAAGCATGACACAATTCTAACTAAAAACTCCTAACGAATGGAAATAACTGCAAATTTGGTGATAACTTTTTTGCTAGCTTAGCAGGAAGCATGCTTGCATAAATAACAATTCCCCTAAGCTATAAGGGCAACACTTATTGTTGAAAACTCAACACATCTTTTCGGGTATGTTAGAATACACATTTTGCGTCATTACTGTTGTATTTCGCTCAAAATCGGTATCATTTATAACTAAAGTGCATTCAGTTATTTCTAGTTATAGCAACTCCTACAATTGCATCCTTCATGACCGGTGTTGATGGAGAAAAATAACCGATGTCTATCGTGCCGAACATGCAAATTGAGTCAATGCAGATAATTAACCGTTGCCATAGCCTAATGCAGGCAACTAAATGAACTGATATTGATTATTCCAGTGATACTCATGGCCTTTTTATTATCAATAAATCTTATTTCTCCGATGGCTCCCTTCCGTTACATGTAAGTAAATTATTGAGAGGATTCTAATGCACTTACAAAGTCGGAGCCCAAGGAACTGAAATTATGACATAGTGATGGTTAATCGTACAGATATAAGAAAGAGTTCAAGTAACGTAGAGAAGAAGGCTATATGCATGAGGAAGGGGACAGACATATTAATTAATGACTATTGGCATTTTCTTTCCAAAGAGAATCAACATCTAATTTCCTAACCAACAACGTGTAATCTAATGGTAAGCAGCTATACCTCAAACAAGGTCTTGAGCTTGAATTTACGAACATAGTAGTATATAGTAGTGGTTAGTATGTAGTGAATGAATAGACATATTAATATTTATTGGCATTTTCTTTGCAACAAGAAACAAATTTCTCCACTACTGACGCTAATTCAAATGGTAAGCAGCTATCACTCAAACAAGGTTTCGAGTTTGAAACTTACAAATGTAAAAAATTCCTATTGAGAGACTCACTCACCATATAAAGTGATATTTGGATCATAACCGAAGATGATCAGGATAAAGTTCCAGTGAATTTGGATAGAAAAAAACATGTAATCTCTTAAAAATAGATGAGAGAAAAAATATGCATCACCAGTAAATAGAAGTTTGACGTGTAGTGACAATATAGCTGTGTGGAGGGCTGGGAACCATAGGTAATACATGAGAAATGTCTCCAAGAGAAAAAAAGACGAAAGAAAAAATTAAATTGGTGTCGTATTTTCAAAAAAAAAAAAAATTGGTGTCGTACTTCGTTGATTTTGTGAGTACCATGTTTATTTGAAACTTACCTATGTCTTAAGCAATGAACGAAAATGAAACTTAAAGTCTCCAAAACCATAAAAATATACAATACAAGCTGGAGCTAAAAATGACCTTTTCTGAGCCCCATAGTATAATCGGGTTTGAGATTCATCTATTGGTTTTTGTGTTATTCATATTATTCACTGGTTTTGTTATTACTCAATTCGCTTTGTTTTGGTTCATGTGGTACAAATTGCATTCGACACTATTGGGATAGTTTCCAAATAAAATGTCAGTTAAGGTAACATGTTTTATAACATATACACGCATATGCACTGATTATAAGGTATATAATCAAGAAAAAAGTATTGATTATAATCAAGAAAAAAGTATTGATTACGTAGCGCATAGACCAAAGAAACAAATAGCCTAACCCTGGGATTGACTGAATATCTCCTATATTGTGGAAACTAAATGAACAAGTGAAGAAACAAATTGAGCTCAAAAAACATAAGAATTTGAGAATGAAAAATTATTCAATCAACTGTTTTTTTTTTAGTTGAACTTGCTTCGAATCTGAGATGAATACGTCCTGTTGTACTAATGAATTTTTGAATTCAATTTTTGCCCCAATAAATACACGAATATTCCGAAAAATGACCAAAATAATCGTCCCTAAGTCAAAGTAAAGCCCAAAACCCAATTTCAATTTGGGCCGTTATTTTGAAAAGAGAATTTTAAAAAATTCTTTCCCCAATTACCTGGTCTCGGATATGTGAAATGAAACTGGGAAATTATAGCCGAAAATTTAGGGGTGTGTTTCTACTTTTATGAGGAAAAAGTAAAATATTGATAGAAATAAGATTTTTATTCATAAGAATATGAGATTAGAGTTTTCCTTGTTTTTTTAGTGGTCATCACTACCTCTCTCCTTATTCATTTTGATTTTCGACTTTTAAACGATCATATCTTTCAAACTGTTGATTTTTTTAACACAATTCTTTAGAATATTTTGTTCGTTATATTTTCATCTTTAAAACAAGATTCATGATGATATACTTTCGACGAACTTTTTTTCGTTTTCCAAATTGTTGTACCGTTTTTGAAAATGTATATTATAACATGTTATTCCAAGGTTATAAGATGATATATCCAGGATATAACGTGATATATCCGGGATATAACGTGTTATATCTTAGGCATATTATGATATATAACATTAAATCCAGAATATTTAGTTGCACATTATATCTAAAAAATAAGAAGATATATCCAGGATATAACTTGTTATATCCTGGATATATTATGATATATAACATTAAATCAAATCCAGGATATATTATGTTATATTTCATATTATAAAAAATAAAAATAATAAAAATCAATTAAAAAATAATTATAATATTTTTTCATATTCATCATATTTATATCATAATTATAACATATAATATATCATATTTATAACAATAAAAATCAATTAAAAAAAATTATAACATATTTTTATATTTCTCATATTTTATATCATAATTATAACATATTTATAACATTTTTTCTCTCTCTTTCATTTCTATTTCTCTCTTTTTTTTTCCTTTTTTTTTCTCTCTCTTTCATTTCTTTTTTTCTCTTTTTTTCCTTTCTCTCTTTTTTCTCTCTCTATTTTTTCCTTAACCATCGGCCGCCGCTGTCCATCCGCCGCCGTTCGTCCGCCGCCGGATCTGGAAGTTTGCCGCTCGTCACCGCCGTTCCCGACGAAATTCCTGCCAGATCTGGAAGTTCGCCGCTCACCATTGCCGGAAACTTCCAAATCCCGCCGCCGCTCACCCCGTAGCCGTTAGATCTGGAAGTTTGCCGCTCGCCGCCGCCGTTCCCGACGAAATCCCCGCCAGATCTGAAAGTTCGCCGCCCGCCACCGCCGAAAACACCGCTGCCGAAAACTGCCAGATCCCGCCGCCGCCCGCACCGTAGCCGTTAGATCTGGAAGTTTGCCGCTCACCGCCGCCATTCCCGACGAAATCCCCGCCATATCTGGAAGTTCGCCGCTTATCGCCCGCCGCCACTAACCGTAAGTCCCCTTTCTACTATTTTTGGTTTTCCGCCGGAACTCGTTCACCGCCTAATGTTTCCGTCACCGATCCTCCGCTCGCTGTTGTCTTCCCGACGCGCCGTCGTGGCTCCGCCGTGTTGTCGCTGTCGAATGCCGCTGGAACTTGCCATACCGCCGCCGTCCAGCCCTCTTGCCAATCTGCAGCTTTAATCCCATGAAAAGTGTAAATCCCGTAAAACTTTGAATATTTTGTACAATGTCTTACTTTTATAATTATTTAATTGACTTCTAAATTAAGAGTGGAAAAGTTGGGTATTTATGAGATTTGTCCATGAAACTTACTATCAATTTCTATTACAACCGATGGGTTTTAATTGTCCCGTTCTAATCTTAGTTTTCTAGAAATGAAAGAAAAGATCAACATTTGTCATTTTAGTGTTATCGTCCCATAAAAAGTTATTTTTGCGATAGCTGTTTCAAATTATAAATTACTTTCTAAGTCTTTCTCTATATCCGGTCGACCTTTTATTAGAGCTGTAATTATCTTTGATAAACGTTATTGACCTACTCTTCAATAAAAAAAATATAAATGTTCATTTTGAATACCGTGTACTCTTTTTTTATATGGTATGATGATTCATAACATACGAAGTCATTTTGTTTCCACTTAGTGAAAATGAATGGAAGTTCAGCCATCCATTGAGGAAGTTGAAATTCTAGCTATCCCGTGTTGGAGATGTTGAGTTATTTCACATTGAAAACAACAAAGAACAAAGAGTGGTATATAAGTTTAGTAGATTGAGTCTTAACACGAGTTAATTGGTTTTGTGTTTGATGGGTTCAACCCAACTTATATATTCACTTAAGTCATCGAGACCAACACTCTTAAGGCTAATGAAAGTTTTACATAGTATCAAAGAAGAAAAAGGCCTGACGGCCAAAAAGATCTTAGATTCGCGTTAAAGTCTTGATGCAGTTTGGGCTAGCAGAAAGACTAGACACGTTGATGACTTTGAGCCTCTGAGGAACATGTCAAAGAATGTTTATCAAGTGACAACTGGTCCAGCCCAGTTGCACTTGAGGCCTTGAGGGAGAGTGTTGGAGATGTTGGATTATCCCACATAAAAAATAACAAAAAATTAAAAAGGTATATAACCACTAATCTTAGTCTAGCGGTCACTACATATTGTTAGAAAATTCAACAAGTGTGAGGTTATGGGTTCAAGTCTCACAATCAATAATTTAGATAAAATGTCTCCTTAATACTAAAAAAAAGTGATATCTAAGTGAACTAGATTGAGTCTTAATACAAGTCAAATGGTTTTGTGTTAGATAAGTTCGACCCTACTTGTATATTTGCTTGAGACATCGAGTTCAAGACACATGAAAATTCTACTTCCAAAATATAAATGTTGTAACTTATAATTGCAAAAGTGCAGTCCATTTTAATGAAGTAAAAAGGGTATGACATCATGCGTTGTTTTCGGAAAAAAATCAGTTGTTTTCGTTTCAGTGTCTTTTTCATTGTCTATCCATTCATTGTTTGACATGTGACGATTCTTTCCTATATATCACTTTCTTTCTCCTGTTTTTCTTTCTCCTATTTTTCTTTGCCCAAGATGGCACAATTACGAGGATATATGATTTGAATCCGTTGTTTTTTTTGTGTTGCTTATATGCTTTCAGTTTAATTTTCATTCCTTTCCCTGAAAAAAAACTTATCAAATAGTTGACATTAAAGTTTTTTCTTCTTATGTAGCCTTTAGGGTGTTTATTGATCAATTCGGTGTATACAATGAGTGAATTGATAAGAAATTAAAACAGTTTATTTGATATAAAGGAAAACAAATCAAGTTGGAGTATTCAATTTTGTTGGTGTTAAATATTAATATACTACACGGCGTATACACATATTATGAATAAAAGTTTTTTAAGTAAAAATAACTAGTGATTTTAAGTAATTTATTGGTAGATTTGGTTGTATTACTAATTTCTCTATTAAACCCAATAAGCTAATGATTGATCTACCAGTTTATCTACTTTCTGGAAATATACTAGTTAAACAAAA
>CAOJBJ010350009.1:0-11874 GCA_948291685.1 Euphorbia celastroides | reverse complement strand
TTCATAAAGACATCGTCTATAAAAGCAATCTTTTATGCCATGACCATGTTTATTACAAAAGTAACATGTAATGTTTCTTTTATAATATGATCTTTGATGATCATTTCTCATGTGTCTTGCTTTAGGTGCACAATGACAAGGTATGTGACATGATCTTGGCTCATGAAAGTTTTGAGGTTTGTAACTTCTCCTCTTTTTAGAAGAGTACATTACGCTAACTTTAGGAGGAGAGTACTTCTATGAAGATGAGGTTTAGGTTGAGTTACTTTGTTTTTAATTTTTCTAAAAACATTTTTAGAAGACTCGGAATCTTGAAAACCAAGACCTTTATTAATGTGAGCAGATCTTTGAATCTTGATCACATTTTCTACAACCTTTTTACTGTTAGAAAATTCTGAAAATTTTGAGTTTAAATACTCGTTTTTCTCCTTTAAAACAGAAATTTCACCAACTAGTTCAAGATTGGTGTTTTCAAGAAATCTCACTTTGTTTTCCAAAAACTTGTCTTCAAAATTATTTTTAGAAGAAAGTTGGCTTTCGAGAAACTTTATTCTTTCAGCCATTTCAAGATTCTCCTTTTCTTTTTCAAGAATCCTCTCTTTAAAATCCTTATTTGAAGAAATTTGATTTTGTAAATCAGAACTCTTGGTTTCAAGAGAGTCCACATATTTTGAAAGTTTTGAATTTTCCTTTTCCATTTCAGGAACAAGTTTTGCTCCTTCTCTAAAAAAAATTCTTCTTTTCTTTCAAAACTTCAATTTTTTTAAGTAACTCTTGTTTTTCCATCAAATGATCCTCTTTTAATTCCTCAATTATGCTTTGAAATTTATTTGAAATAGAATCGGTTTGATATATTATCTCTTCATCGTCAAAATGTTGAAGCTTGGATGAACTCTCTGAATTGTTGTTAGCCATGTGACACATCTGTGCTTCTTCATCATCCGAGCTTGATTCATCACTTTCACTCCAAGAGATCATAACCTTTTTCTTTTGTGCTTTCTTGAGCTTAGGGCATTCTGATCTATAGTGCCCAACCTTGTTGCATTCAAAACATTTGACTTCCTCTTTAGGGTTATCATCAATTTTAGGCTCACTTGATGGTCTTCTGAAGAACTTCCTCAGTTTCTTATTCAAGACCTTTCCTATAAGTGCATCGAGAGCTTCTTCATTTAAATCACTCTCATCAGCTTTGAGAGCTATAGACTTCTTTTCTGTTGGTTCTCTAGCTAGAGCTGTATTAAGCTTCATTTCATAGTTTTTTAATGAGCTAATGAATGCATCATATGAGTAGTCTCTAAGATCCTTAGATTCATCGATAGCTGTGAGCTTAGAGTCAAACTTGCTTGGCATTACTCTGATTAGTTTTCTAATCAGCTCTTCATCCGAGTAATGTTTTCCAAGACATTTTAGTTAATTCACAATCAACGTGAATCTAGTGTTGACTTGCTCAACTGTTTCATTCTCCTTGGCCTGGAACAGCTCATATTCAGAAACTAGTAACCCGATTTTGCTGTCCTTGACTTGTCTTGTCCCTTCATGAGTTGTTTCAAGTTTATCCCAAATTTTTTTGGCAGTTTTGCAACTTGAAACTCGATTAAACTCATTTGTATCCAATGATCGAAGCAGAGTAGACATAGCCTGAAAATTTTGGGACACCATCTCCAAGTCTTTATCCGTGTATTCTTCTTCTTCTTTGGTAACTATCTTTCCATCTACTTCCTTGGTAGGAAGACTTGGCCCATCTCTCATAATTTTCCGTACTTTCATATTATTTTGTAAAAAGTAGGTCATCTTGGTTTTCTAAAAATTATAATTTTCTCCATCAAAAAATGGCGCCTTGTGTATCATATGAAAACCATTTTGAAAACCCGAGGAATTAGCCATTTTTGGATCACTCGAAAAGATTTTACTCTTTTTTTTTGGAACCGAGACTTGCTCTGATACCAAATGTTAGTCCCGAAGATGGCTAGAATGTACTAGAGGGGGGTGAATAGTACTTTATCGGAGTTTTTAGGTTTTTCAAAAAGTCTCCAGGAAATTGGTAGAGTCACAAGCGGTCTACTTTAAAAACCAATTTCCTTAGGCTCTTATCGCCTTTGTGACAATACTTTTTGAAAATCTTTTAAAACTCAATTCCTCAATTTTAATAAAAATAGTTTAGTAGTAAAGTAGAAAGTAAGGAAAGCAGAGAGTAGAGACACAGTAGATTTATCCTGGTTCGGGGCACCCCCTACTCCAGTCCCCAAGTCAACCTGACTTGAGATTTCCCAACTATGTGTTTTCTTTCCGGGCAGAAAACAAGCCTTTCCTTGATACTTTTTCACAGGCGCAAGTATCAAACCCTTACAGCTCTTTTGCGGGCTTAGAACTAACCCAATAGCTTTTCCAGGAGCAACTATCAAAACCTAATAGCTTTTACAGGCGCAACTATCAGAACCTAATAGCTTTTTGCAGGCGCAGCTATAAGAACCTTACAACTTGTTGTTTTTGCAGGATCAACAACAAAAACCTTATCAATTCGTTTGAAGATGTGATTTCGAAACTCAACGCCGAAGAAGCTCTTTTCTCTTTATGTGCTCAAGAAGAATTGGAGAAGACTTTGAAAACTTTAGAACACGAGGATTGGATTGTTGTCTTCTGAGGAGAAATTATCTTCCTTGACACCTTTATATAGTTTGTAAAAGTGTCCGTTGGAATATGGCCGTTGGAATATGACCGTTGTAATATGACCATTGGAAAGTGTCCGTTGTAATATGACCGTTGTAAGATGCCACCAAGGTTGTCTTAACGATCAGAATCTTTTTGTATCACCAACCAATCTTTTGTTTCACCAACCAAACTTTTGTGATTTGATTTGATTTGATTGTTTCACCAACTTTCCTTTCAACCATCATTTTCTTGATTTGATGAGTTGTTTCACCAACCAAACTTTTGTGATTTTGATTTGGTTGTTTCACCAACGATCATCTTTTATCCACAGACTTATGATGTCTTCCTTATTAGTTGATTGTCGGTCATTTACCACTTTATTCCAGCTTGTCTTTGCAGTGCACTTTTCTCCAAACTTGTCGAGTCTTCAATTCTTCACTTTTAGCTTATTCAGTTATAATTTAATATAATTAATACGTTTTGAGTTTGTATTAATTAATTAAAATATTGTAACAATACTTTATCGTCTTTAGTTGTAATCATCGAAACTTAACTCAACAAAAATTAAAAGAGAGTATTTTAATCAAAGTGAGAAAGTGTTTATTTAATATACAACTTTATTTGTGAGTCTTTGGATTTGGAAAGGGTCCTGGGAACCCGGTCCTGGATAAAAAATCCCCTAATTGGTTCACTTTTTCTAAGTTGGAGAGGGTCTGATTAATTTCAAAGTTGATCGTAGAACAGGCATGGGCTGGGCCCAATTGGGCCTAACTAAAAAATATGCAATTCTATGATCTCAACTAATTTATAGGGTAACTTACATGACCTAACTAATATGAAACATGGATTTGGGTCAAACACATAGCCTAACAAAACCATCTCATCCATTAACTAAATAGTTAAAATATATATCTATATCCAGGATATATATATTCAGGATATATTTAGATGTATCTGACGTCGTCGCCGTTCACTGTCTGTCATCATTGTCACCGTCCGCCGTCACCGTTCCACTGACCTTCAGAATATATATATATCCATGATATATCCAGAATATAATACGATATATCCTGGATATATCATGATATATCAAGGTTTGAGAAAGAAAAATCAAGGTCTGAGAAGAAATATCGATGGAGTGGCCGGAATCACGCCGGACTGCTGCCCATACTGGCCTGGAAATCGATAACTCACTGGAAAAACGCTAATCCGGTGAGAAAACGCCCCTCCCAACCACATCTCACCTGAAAAAAAATGATCAACCGAAAATAGAAAAAAGAATTCAGACAGAGCAGTTCCAGCGTTCGGCGGCGATGAGATCTAGTCGGAGGCGGCGAGATCTGATAGTGGAGGCGGCGGGGATTGCTTCGGCAGAGGGTTCGGGCGACGGGGAAATGATGGCGGTGAGATTTGAGGGAAAACGACGACAGTGAGATCTGAGGTGAAAACGACGACGGCGGGATCTCAGAGAGGCGGCGGCGGCGAGATCTGAGGTGAAATCGACGGCGACGAGATCCGACGTGATCGAAGGTGAGATCTGTTGAAAAATGAAAGAAAGATGAAGATGAGAAGAGGAACGTGTTCACTGTAAAATGAAACTTGAAGAAGATAAAGAGTGATAACAGGAAAGTTAAAGGTGATAAAGACAGACATTAATTAGAGGAGGGTGTTATAAATATAATTAATTTTATCCTTATTCCCTTCCATGTAATTTTCTCTAATATCTTGGTGGTCCGATTGTCTTAATGGCGGACTTAATTAATGGACTTTTACAATCTTTGGTTGAGCTACTTTCCAAACAAAAAGTATAAGATTTTGCAGCTTCGTTATGGCTATGTTTATGTTGGCTACTATATGGAAGAATCGAAACAACCATATATATCTTTGAGGGAACTTCGTCATCAGAGGAAATTTTTTATTTGGCTATTTATCTTGGTTTCATTTTAAATGTAATAATCGCTCAATTTGTATTATGGTTTCGGATTTGGTCTCAAATCCGGGAATTCTACTTTGTAATGAGCACTACTTGTACATCTCGTCTTGAAATCCCTTTTTATTTCATTGTTTGGTCGGTTGGTTTTCTGGGTTGAGATTTGGTAAATGCTTTGATTAGTCTGCTGACCATCTCTTTTGGAGTATGTGCTCGACGGACGGACATGATTAGTGTTCCTTCCTCGCTCTTTTCCCACAAACCATTTTTCTTTTGAAAAAAACAAAGAAGGCACAGAGCATAAAACCAACACAAAAATTATAATAATTTCCAAATGATTGCCCAGATTGCATAGAATAAGTTCTTTGTGAAAATTACTGTTCGCACCCACATTGATGATATCATATACTTGTTACGACAAACACTAGCGATGTCAAACGGAGTCAACCGCAAGTATATATGAAAAGTATCGGTTTCTTTAAGAAACATTGAGCACATAAACTAAAATACTTCAGAAAACGAAAGAAATTAAGAAAACTTATCCATTTTTATAATACGAATACATATACAAATATTTACGTATCTAGTAATCCATAATTGGCATCATGCATGAATGGTAAACACTAATTTTTAAATTGCTATATTTTCATGGTATTTCTAAGCATATATTTTTCTCGGATTATTCAAATATCTAACTATGATTTCATTTATAGTAGATAAGTACATTGTAAGTATTAGAGCTATACAATTTCTATGTAATTACAATATATAGATGACGTAAAAAGTTTAGCAAAATTCAATTGAGACTAGAGCATCCCCATTTGTCATGCAATATAAGATGAACTCAAGAGAATAATTCACAACTGCATAAGTAGAAACAACTACATAAAGTATAGGCAAAACTTACCAAATATTTAAATTCGAGAGATAAGAAGTAGAAAATATTGCCGACTATTGATACAAGACCGATAGAAGTCAAGTTATGTATACCAATTTTCCATAGGTGGGTTATTTATCTTCACCTCAAATTGATCCACTTACGCAAATCATTGAGTAAAGACAAACTATTTTGTAAATAAAGAAAGAAATGCTAGGAACTCATAATTTAATTGATGAAAATTATTACGAATACAAAATTTATGAAAACTATCTACAACTCTCTCATCCAAGAACTATACATCAACTATCTTGGTATATGTTCTCTATATCGATCTATCTCTTTTTTCTTTTCTCTTTGTCGAAAGCCACACTGTATTCTATGGTTAAAAGTCATTACTTTTCATTCTGATTGGTTGAAATTGAATACGCATCCTTTCGGAAAAATGTTGCATTAATCCTCGAGTAAATATTGGTAGTTAGGGTGTGGCTACTTAGGCTTATGCTTGAAACTGGTCATAAGCTTATCTAAAGCCTATTATGAATGTGATTGAAATATGAAAAGGAGTTTACAAGCTTTAGGGAACAAAGAATGGTATCTTACAGGATACAATACCAAAATTAGCTACATTGCTATTCATATTTCTTCTATAGTTGAATTGTAACAAGAAAGGAAATACGTGGTCTTTAGAGTTTTCCCCCTAGTGAAAATAATATTCTCATGATAGGTCTTGTTCCAAGCCAAAAATATAGTGAAATCACCCTTCCAGAAACAAAGAATAAAAAGTTAATAGACTCATTAATTTAATAGGTAAAGCATTGAGAAACAGTGATGTGTCTAAGATAATTGTTTACCAGAATTATTTATCCCACATGATGTAATATATAGCCCACAAGCTGCTCACTCTGAATAAACTAGACTGAAATCAATTGTTTTCTTGTATGATTGATTCACGCATGCTAGTATATTGAATTATGTATATGCTTTTGCTTTTGGCTATCTTTATTTTATTCCATGGTTTTTCAATATGCTGAGTTAATTCATTAATTAGTTATGCTTTTTTAACGTGCTGCCAAAAGTACCACAACCCATCTTTTAAATACTTTTATTAGTATTATCATCAAAGTTGACCTTCTGTCTTCTTTCTGACGATACATTTTGTAAAATAAATCAACTTGAGGGAATTGGGTGAAAAAATCACGAGGATATATTAAAATAAAATTAATCAATATGTATATTTTTCAAATTTACAAAGTTAGTACAGGTTGGGTTTTCTTTTTCTTTTACTTTATTTTGCCTAACATAAACAAACATCATTTTCTGCAATGAGGCTACAGTACATAGCGTGTATGCTATGCACCGTAAATATATCTATAATATTTAATTACAATAAAATTTCATTAAATGTTAATTAGAGATAAGTCATTATTACAGTAACCATTAAATTTCAATTAATGTAATGACAAAACTTTCCAAAACCAAACGCAATTCAATTAGTAAAAAATAACACCCATTTTCTTTCTTATTCTTTCAAATTTTTCCCAATTAAAGGTTGGACCACCGTTATTTTATTCGATTATTATACTTTCATAGAAATATAGCAAATTTATTATAAGTTATTTTGTCAAATTCAAATATAAATCTATCTATTCATTTCATTTGGATAAAAAACGACAAAATATCTCTGAATACAACAAATGTTCATAAAAAGCTAACAACTAGAAACTCTATACTACTATGTTTATATCAGCTACATAAATCTGAATAAGAATATCTGAGTAAATATCGATCTCTTATAAGAAAAATAAAAATATGAATATTAGATGTGTGTAATTTAAGCACCAAAATAAATTTAATTGAAATTTTAATCTTATTAGGTTGTTTGTCAAATATTTTGGTTTATGGTTCAGTTTGATGTTATATGATAATAGTAATGATGGTGATGATGATGATGAAACTGAAATATCTGTACTGTATAACTAAAATTAAAAAAATTAAGAAGAATATAATATTGATATATAAGTTGGAGTAGTTTCGCATGACTAAAAGAAATTATTAAATTCTTTTCACATATTAAGATTATTTTTGCTTGTAGTTTCGTGAACTAGATAAAACAATTGAATCATATATCTAGTATTTGATTTATCTAGGCTAAATACATCCTCAACTTTCAAAAGGTTCTATTATCTTTTTGAACTTGGCTTTTTTATTCCTTAAGCATTCTCGATGCTAACTTGGCATAGCGATTTTAGAGTGAAAATGGATAGATTCGTAAATTGGATTATTTATTTTAAAATAATTAAAAAACTAACAAATTACAACGATAAGTCCCTAATTTTAATAGTTTTATTCTCTTAAAATTCTTAGATTGACTTAGATTTTAAGAGTTTGAATTCCTAAAATTTTTTGTTTCTTTTTCCATTGCGAACATTGACTCTCTAATTACTCGAAAATGTTCGTTATTCAGCGTCAAGAATACCAAAACAACAAAAATTTCAAGTTCAGGGAGATAATAAGACGTTTTGAAAGTTGAGGGGGATAAAAGACTTTTTCCAAAACAAGGTCTTCTAGGCCATTTATTTTTGTTTCTTCAAAAATTCATGCAATTAAATCTTGTTTAAATTCGGTTTGCAACAAAACTGAAAAATTTCTTTAGATTCAATTTATTTAGTTTCGCTTCAAGTTTTGTTTGCTTAACAATATTTGTTACTTGATTATCCATTACTAAATCGGTTGAATTCATTTGGTTTATCTTATGCCAAATGCAAACCCTTAAAAAAAGTATAACACAATAAACAAAGAAAAAAATACATAACTCTATTTTTCTTATTTGATACTTTTTAGTATTGCAAAAAGAGGCAAATCAAATATGTTTAATTGCAGTAAAAATGAAAAAGGAAGTAAACGAATTATCAAAGAGAAAAAAGAAGTAAACGTAAATAAGGAGTAAATATAAGTTAGATTTTTTATTAAATGAAAAAACCGGTAATTGAGGAATTTGACTTAATGTTGTCTTAAATATTATCTTGTTAATTTAATACAAACTAATAATTTTAGATTTTTGTGGATAAAGTTTTCATACTTAGCAATACATGTCATGTATTGTAGAATTTTTGCTGTTCAACACTAATGTCTATAAAAGTTGGTCTCACAAACTTTCTATATAACATTATATTTTATATTTGAATGCTAAATTATGGTCCTTCATACTAATATTTTGAAAACTGTTAAAATTGTTCTCCCAAAACTACACTGCTGCTTTTTTCGTAAAACCGTTTTACCTACCAGCTTAACCTGATAAGTAAAGCCTAATTGTAGTATTTATATTATTTCTTGAAATTTTTAATGTTTCAAAATAAAGGCTAGTATTACAAAATAAAAGTTTAAGAAAGCAATTCCAAACAAGCCCATAATCATTTAAGGAAAAGCGGTTTTTTAAAACTTTGATTTACTTTGTGGATACAAAATTCAAGCAAAAAAGGAAATTTAATTTTACTTAAAAAATTTCAAGAAAAAACAAAATTAATTTTTTTTCCTGAAAAAATCATACAGGTATTAATTAATTTGCATGATGCATTAAAATATATATTTTTTAATTTTTGAAACAATTCAAGCAATAATTTCAAACAGCTCCAACATCTTGCTATACATTATGGACTAATGCGATCTTATTAATATGTTATAATGTTTATTCATTTAATAAAAGAAAAACATGTCTTGTGTTTCTACTCATTTTTAAAAAGAGGTTTGTGTAATTTTTTTCATAAAAATGGGTATGTGTTTCAATAATTTAACAAATAAAAGTTCTTTATATATTCAATTATGTCACGAAATGGAATAATTATGTTTATTTTACTATGAAATTTTCTAAATTAATTAATAAAAATTTGATACATATTAACGAATTATTTTGAAAATTTTCAAGAACTATAAAAACTTTAAATTTAGTTATAAATCACTATTTCCCTATATATTTATACATGCATTAATTTCAAGCAATGCAAGTGACACAAAACAATGCTAAGCAACAAAGTTTGACCGTTGATAAGTGCAACACTTTAAAAAAGGAAAAGGATTCTCTACAGTTTATTTTCAACTGCAGAGTGAAGTTTCTCCAATCAAGACCATTAATATTAGAATTAAGGATTGAAATTTAATTAATTTATGTAGAATGAAAAAAATATTTTTTTCCCTTTATTTCTTCCTCTCTCTTAGTGCGGAGAGGAGTAAGGAACTCATCCCTTTAAAAAAACACTTGAAGCAACTATTGGTTGAGTAGGATGATGAATCCACCCTCTTAAAAACATTTGGAAATCAAATGGTAAAAATGTGTAAAGGGAAATCTTAATTGGAAGGATCGCCCTCTTCTATTAGACCCGTTTAATTAGTTGAATAGTAGGTCGTATATTAGCTGTGAAAGTAAATAACATACACTGACCACTTTTATATTGTTTTCTCATATTTCCCCTTTAGTCTGTAAAGGTCAATTTTTTAAAACTTTATTTGCAAGAATCTTTTCGCGCATGATCAAAAACCATTTTGCCACAGGCTATATTTCTTTTGCTAAAGTAATCTCTTTTGGATAGATAATGCATTACTTCTTCACAGGCCAGCCCTGTACATAAACCAGAGGTGCAACTGTCTAGGGTTCATGATTAAAAGGGGTCAATAAATTTGTATTCTACTTATATATATATATATATATATATATATATATAATTTTAAGGTACCATTTAGAATTTTCAATGTGAATAAGCTATATTAATAAATTTAATTACAAAATAATTTTTATTTAGTATTTATTAGAATTTATCTCAATTTTGTATCACGATTTTTGTTTGATAAAAGGGCCGATTTTGCTAGTTATGTCTAGAGCCATAAAAATGTCAGTACCGGCCTTGCTTCTTCACTGCTCATAAACAGAGTAGTTCATTCCCATTTTTGAGTGAGAATATTTACACGTGCTAAAAGAGATGTACAACCAAGAATATGAAATTTCAATATATGCTTTTTTACTACAAAGTCAAGATTTGAATCCGTAAGACTAGTTTGAGATTACATTTCCGAAAAAACTTCATTTGTAAGTTTTATTTATAAGCATCAAATTTTATTTTGGTAAGACAAAAATCAATGAAAAGTTCATGAAAAACTTATTGAAACTATAATTTGAAATCTAATACTACCAAAAATGCCTTTATTTCAGTACCCAAAATATGATTTGCAAAATATTTTAAACAATTATTAAACTTATTTCCCAGTAGATGGAACATATACCAATGAGCAGACTGGAGTTGTTAGAAGAGTGATTAAGATTCTTTTTTAAGTTCCCTGAAATTGGTCTTGATTGCCCCTCAGCCTTCTAAACTTACAAAAGTTCCTCTCAGCCCCATCAACTTATTCAAACCGAATCTTAGAGCCACTTAAATCTAATGTGGCAAAGTTTGAAAAATTAAGCAAGTTGTTGACTGGAATTAGGAAAAAAGATATAATGATAAGTAATTAAATTACACAAATGGCAATTAGAACCCAAGCAACAGATATCCCATCCGCGTCTCCCCTGTGGAATCCGACAACAAATAGATGGCGTTTGCAAGCTTTGTATAGACTCCATTGCATATTAATCATATAAATCAACATAGTCATACACCAAGAAGCTCTTTTCCACAAAAAAATCAGCACTCAAAAAGAATGAATGAAGTTCTGGCTCAAACAAAAAATTGCATAAACAGCTATACAAGCATTCCACTGAGATGTTGGTCCTGCAATTCGATCAATTACATGATCAATTTCACTCTTTACACCATCAGTTTCATCACCAAAAGAACAATACCCATCATTGCAATCCATGGCACCTTCAAACCCTCACTTTCCCTTTACTTCCTTCCTCGCCAAATCCCTCTTTGAAACTTCTTCATCCTCATCAGCAATCCATGGCACCTGAATCCCCAATGCCGGAGTTAAATCCATCAATCTATCAGTTCACGAGCTCTCGTCGTTTGATTTCGATACGTCGCCCAGAAATCTAAAGAAATAGAAGAATACGAACTCAAGGAAAAAATTAAAGAGAAAAGTAGCACCTGAATAACTCAATTATTAGACTTCGAAGGGGAAGGATTAGGCGCATAAGGAATAGGTTCAGCGGGTTCCGGCGACGAAGTGGTTGATCGTAATATGATGATAAGGCCTGTAAGTAGGCGAGACTCCAGAGTAACAGAGCAAGAAAAAGAAGGAACTTTTGGGGCAAATTTTCTGATATTCGTCAATTGAAATTACAATTCTTTAAATAAGAATAATTGAAACTAACTAACTACCATGTTCCTAATTCTACACCATGAATGTCCACTAACAAGAAATGCAGATAACTGACAAACTAGTGCAACAATAATGCAACAACTAACTAGAGATAATTAAGCTAAGT